>JAJIBD010014101.1:0-48551 GCA_021461705.1 Cryptotis parvus
CCTTCTTTTTTTCTTTCTTTCTTTCTTTCTTTCTTTCTTTCTTTCTTTCTTTTTCTTTCTTTCTTTCTTTCTTTCTCTCTTTCTTTCTTTCTTTCTTTCTTTCTTTCTTTCTTTGTCTATCTTCCTTCCTTCCCTCCCTCCCTCCTTTCTTTCTTTTTCTTTCTTTCTTTCTTTCTCTCTCTCTCTTTCTTTCTTTTTCTTTCTTTGTCTATCTTCTTCCTTCCCTCCCCTCCCTCCCTCCCTCCTTTCTTTCTTTCTTTCTTTCTTTCTTTCTTTCTTTCTTTCTTTCTTTCTTTCTTTCTTTCTTTCTTTCTTTCTTTCTTTCTTTCTTTCTCTCTCTCTCTCTTTCTTTCTTTCTTTCTTTCTTTCTTTCTTTCTTTCTTTCTTTCTTTCTTTGTCTATCTTCCTTCCTTCCTCCCTCCTCCCTTTCTTTCTTTCTTTCTTTCTTTCTTTCTTTCTTTCTTTCTTTCTTTCTTTCTTTCTTTCTTTCTTTCTTTCTTTCTTTCTTTCTCTCTCTCTCTTTCTTTCTTTTCTTTCTTTGTCTATCTTCCTTCCCTTCCCTCCCTCCCTCCTCCTTTCTTTCTTTCTTTCTTTCTTTCTTTCTTTCTTTCTTTCTTTCTTTCTTTCTTTCTCTCTCTCTCTTTCTTTCTTTCTTTCTTTGTCTATCTTCCTTCCTTCCCTCCCTCCCTCCCTCCTTTCTTTCTTTCTTTCTTTCTTTCTTTCTTTCTTTCTTTCTTTCTTTCTTTCTTTCTTTCTTTCTTTCTTTTTCTTTCTTTCTTTCTTTCTTTCTTTCTCTCTCTCTTTCTTTCTTTCTTTCTTTCTTTCTTTGTCTATCTTCCTTCCTTCCCTCCTCCCTCCTTCTTTTTCTTTCTTTCTTTCTTTCTTTCTTTGTCTATCTTCCTTCCCTTCCTCCTCCCTCCCTTTCTTTCTTTCTTTCTTTCTTTCTTTCTTTCTTTCTTTCTTTCTTTCTTTCTTTCTTTCTTTCTTTCTTTCTTTTTTTCTTTCTTTTTCTCTCTCTCTCTTTCTTTCTTTCTTTCTTTCTTTCTTTCTTTCTTCTTTTTCTTTCTTTCTTTGTCTATCTTCCTTCCTTCCCTCCTCCCTCCCTCCCTCCTTTCTTTCTTTCTTTCTTTCTTTCTTTCTTTTCTTTCTTTCTTTCTTTCTTTCTTTCTTTTCTTTCTTTCTTTCTTTCTTTCTTTCTTTTCTTTCTTTTCTTTCTTTCTTTTTCTTTCTTTCTTTGTCTATCTTCCTTCCTTTCCTCCCTCCTTCCTTCCCTCCCTCCCTCCTTCCTTCCTTCCTTCCTTCCTTCCTTCCTTCCTTCCTTCTTTCTCTTTCTTTCTTTCTTTCTTTCTTTCTTTCTTTCTTTCTTTCTTTCTTTCTTTCTTTCTTTCTTTTTCTTTCTTTCTTTCTTTCTTTCTTTCTTTCTTTCTTTCTTTCTTTCTTTCTTTCTTTCTTTCTTTCTTTCTTTCTCTCTTCCCCTCCCTCTCCCAAGCTAAATGGTGTTTGATCCAAATCATGAAATTTCTACTTTGAAGCTTGGGAAAGGACAGTCTGTCTGTGTTCAGCATATGCACATATCTAGCCCAGGATGAGAGAAATGAGGTTCTTTGCTAAGAAACAGAATGAAGTAAGATTGGTCTTGGTTTTTATTTCTTTAGGGTTTTCAGTTTTCTCAAAGCTCTGGAAAAACAGAGCTATTCAAAGATGACTCTGGGGTTGGGGGTCCCACCATCTCCAATTTCACTGCATGTTTTTCCAGAGAGAGATTTAAAGTTCTCACCCCTCTCACATCAAGAATGCATACTTTATAAATGAGAAGGAGAGGTTAACTATGAATCCAATTTCAGTGTTTTGTGTTTTTTCTTGAAACTGAGAAGAAGGCAAATGCAAACATTTAAACTAGTCTTGAAATAAATTAAGCCATGATGGTGGAACTTGGAAACACCCCCAGCTCTCTGCTAAGCAGTCACCTTTGCCTATGGCATTCCCATTAAACATGTATTTAAAAGAAAAGCCAAAGTAGAAATTGAGTCATAAAGTGCTGATGCCCTTTTGCTCTGGTAATGTAATTTTAAAACAATATCTTTAGAAAAATAGTCCAAATGTTGGGGCCAGAGAGAAAGGACAGTAGGTAAGGTGCTTACCTTATATGCCAATGACCTGGGTTTGATACTTAGAATGCCATTGGATCCCTGGGCCCACCAGGAGTGATTCCCAAGCACAGATAAAGGGAGAAGTCCTGATCAGTGCTGGGTGTGACTGAAAAAAAAAGGGGAAGAAAGAAAAAGGTAGGAAAGAAAGAAGAAAGAGAGGAAGGAAGGAAGGAAGGAGGGGAGGGAGGGAGGGAGGGAGGGAGAAAGGAGAGGAGGGAGGAAGAAGAGAAAAAAGCCCAAATGTAAAAAGTGTTTGTGCAGAAAGATGTTTATCACTCTATTGTTGATGATAAAATACAATGAAAGAATATTTCTTGCCTAGGAAATATTGCTTAAAGAAAAATTATGGTATTGTATGAAATTGAAAGAATAAATTTGTTATGCCAAATGTTAGTTAGCATAAAAATTTTAAAAGATTCAAACCAAAATATTAATAGATATTAAAAGATAGTAGCAGAATGAGTTCCATATGAAAATAATAAGAAAATCATGTCTTTTCTCTCAAAAATGTTGAAAATTGAAAGATCAGCATTAACGTTGAAAAATCACTCATTACATATAAAAGCTTATGGTTCTAAAAAAGGGGGAGACCATTCGGTAAAATGCTTAGTAATTCTCTGTAATAACCGGAGATACTCATGAATATCTGAGCCAGGTACCAGAACCTCACAAACTTAGCCACTTACCAGGACATGATGGAATTCAGTTATAATTTGCATATAATCTAGAGAATTTGAAATCCAGTCAATCATACAAATGACCAAAATATAGATACCATGAGAGAAAAGCACCCTAAGTGCTTTAGGAAGAGCCCACATTCTCCAAGTTTTTTTTAATATTTTATTATACCCCGAGAGATATACAATCACAAAGGTGTTCTTGTTTGGGTTTTGGTCATACAGAGTTCCAGCACCCATCCCTCCACCAGTGCCCATTCCCCAACACCCATGTCCCCAATTCCCTCCCCTCTTCCTTAGCCTGCCTCTATAGCAGGTTATTTATCTCTTTTTTCTCTTTCTCTCTTTCTCCCTCTCTCTTCTTTCTCTTACACATTATGGATTGCAATACATACATTTAGAGGTTATCATGTGTATCTTTTTGCCTGTATTCAATGCTCAGTTCTAGGCTGGTATTATTCCTTTTGACAATTATTAGCACACTGTTCCTTTTCTGTCTTACCTAACCTCAACTCCTACCCATTTGTGGTAGATTCCACTTTTGACAAGACCTCCTGATCCATGTTTTGCCTGAACTGGGATATTGTTATCATAATATGTATTTTATGGCAGTGGACAGTTACCAGGAGAAATTGGGTAGAGGAATTGAGAGTAAAGGAAAGCATTTTGTTTTGAGAAATCCTAGGTAAGTTGTAATGAGCAAGAGGGCTACGGGAAAGCTTGGTGAGAGTATGAGTTGGAGGTAAAGGGTAGAAAGAGTTGCAGAAGTGTTGAATGGGTTGGAAGAGGTCATAATTGAGACAAACGGGGTGATGTACCGAGAACAGGAAAGAGAAGGAAGAAATCCCAAATGGCAATAAAGTGCTGAACAATACTGCACAATCTTTCCTTTTGAACTCGAGTTACATGCAAGGGCCAAATGTTGCTTTTCAATTTCACAACCATCATGCTTTCCGGTAAGTGTGGAGTTGATGAGGACATGTGGATGCAGGCGGAAGACTTGCAAAGCAAAGTCATTGCCAAACAGGTGAGTTTCCTCAGGAAATCATCAAGGGGTCTCTTTCAATTTCCACTCACACCCATCTTTCACCTGGGTTCCTGTCACATGCTGTAAGAGCTTTGGCAGAAGAATCTCTCAGAGCTTTGATCCTTTTACGAGGCAGCTCGTCTGGACTTGCGGCGCCCGCCTCCTCCTTTCCCGGGCTCCCACCTCCCATTCTCAGCTACTCCAACTATGCCTTTGGAATCCATCACATACCACATTTATGTAACCTCTGGCCCAGGTGGTCTTTCAAAGTACAAGCAAACTCAGAATGTTCCTGAACAAAACCAACTTTTAACTCTGCAAAAATGCAAGGGAAATTTTGGTTGACTACTCACAGTCCATTTCATTCTGATTTTTATTCACTCACTCATTCTCTATCAACTATGTGCATCTAAATGAACCGATTCAATGTCCAGCTTCAGGAGTGTCTTTTTTACAACTAAAGTAGTTCAGAAACTATGAGACTGAGTTGATCTCATAGGACTTATAGCATATTCTCAGGTACTTCCGCAAGCATAGCTTCTTCATGATAGTTGGCACCAGAGCAAATGGATTTCTCATCTTCTGGACAAAATTTTACACAAGATGAGAATGTGAGAACTACTGAATTCATCTCACTATTAGTTTGAGATTAAAACTAGTGTGCAATAAAGAACTAAGTGAAAGACATAGCAATTCTCTTAATCATTTAAGTCAGGTTGGATTGATTGACCTAAAGGTATTTCTCAGTGGATTCCAATTTGGGAAATGGTTGGGAGCTTTTTGTTGTCACAATAAATAGGAAATGCATTCAATTTATGGAGACCAAGGAAGTTAGATAAAATTTGTTTTATAAGTGTAAATGGCAGTCTTCCCTCACACTACACACTTTAAATTACCAATGTGACTTCCAGATTGGTAATAAATCTATTTAGTATTATCTGAGTCTAGAGTATATCTCTAGGCTCTTCCTGTCTCTGGAGCAAGCAGATGTCCTTGGGCTACACTTGCTTTTGACAGGACATATGGAGATGTTACTGGTGCCTGCTCGAGTAAATCCATGAAAACGGGGAAGATAGTGATACAGTGATACAGTGATATCCCTATTTCACATGTGTGCAGAATATTTATACTTTGTACATTATTTTAATACACTGAGTTTTCATTGACTCTTCCTACAGTCCTATGCTCTATTTTGGAGACTATATGTCTTTAACCCAATATATCAAGATCCTTCGCAAGTTGTATTATGGATTCACCACCAGGATCTCACCATTCTACAAGGAAGTGATCATTGATGTCAAAAGAGGGTTCTGCAGGGTGATACCATTTCACCAAAATTCTTCAGTGACATCCTCGAGAACATAATGCAACAATTAGAATGGGAAGGAATGGGAGTGAAGATAGACGGTCAGCAACTACATCACCTCCGCTTCACTGATGACATCGTTCTAATAACACCAAACATTAGCCAAGCGGCACAAATGCTGGCTGACTTTGACCGAGAATGTGGAAAGATAGGTCTACAGCTGAATATCAACAAAACTATGTTCATGAGCAATGAACTAGTTCCAGAGGTCCCATTCATTCTCAATAGAACAAACATCTCTGAATGCCGCAGTTATGTGTACCTAGGTTGAGAAGTCAACATGATGAATGGCCTAAAACCAGAGCTGTGCAGGAGGAAGAGAACAGCATGGAATGCCTTCAAAGGCATCAAAGAAATAGCTAAAAGACAAAGAATCTCTGGCTCGGGCACGTCTTCAAGTCCACCGTTCTCCTGCATAAGCCCCAGAGACCGGGGTCCTATGAAAGCAGGATGAGAATCCTATTCGGGTCTCCCAAAGAGGAATTGAAAGAGCTATGCTTAGAATATCACCCCTCACTCAAGTGAGAGAAGGAATCTGGAGTTGTGACCTCTATCTTGTTCCAGAGTCAAGGGCGCTGTCTCGTTTGCCAAGGCATCGAAAATCAGATGGGCTGGACGTGATTTGGAGAATTACCGACTGGATCCCACGGGATGTCAAAAGATCACGTGGCCACCCACCTACAAGATGGTCAGACTTCTTCGTCAAGACCCTGAATGAATGGTTTGAGGCTCTTGTATTCCTGAAGCAACCAGATGCCATTGGGCTACACTGGCATGTGATAGGGTCAAATGGAAATGTTACTGGCACCTGCTCGAGCAAATCGATGAATAACGGGATGTCAAGTGATCAAGTGATATGTCTTTAACAACTGAGCCAAGTAGGAAGACCCTATACTTTCCCATAAATGGAGACTGTCTCATTATTTATAGTGGACATGTCAAATAGAGAATTAATATAATCACTTAATCATGTCGTATTTGATATGCCAAATACCAGTAACAATTATAGACTTCATTCCCATGACCTGATAGAATGGTTTGAGTCTTTTTATGTTCCTGGAGCAAGCAGATGCCCTTAGGCTAAACTAGCATGTGACATGACATATGGAGATGTTACTGGTGCCTGCTCCAGCAAATTGATGATCAATGGGAAGACAAGGGAAGTGAAGTGTGAATATAATCAGTAGTTCATGCCATTATTGCAAGTTGAAATAAACAGGGGAAATAATCAGACAAGTGTCTTAATGTCTACATGGTCTCAGGAATCTCTCATGAACATTTCCCTTGTACATCTTATACTGGCAAGGGAAATATCCCTTGTTCACTAAGCTAACTAGTAATGAAGAGTTAGATCAGTGCATTCCCCCTGAGTGCTAATGTCTCAAATCATCTGGGTGCTGTTAACTAAGCAGACTATATCTTAAAGAGGAGCATAAAGTAGGGATTAGCCTCTCTAAGGCATAGATACCAAGTTCAATTTCCCATCTTAAGAACAATTGTTATGAATTTGTTTAAAACTTTATGAAAAGAACTGGAGAGATAGTACAAGGAGTAACATGCTTGTCATGGTCTACTCTGGTTTGATTCCAGACACAGAATTGTCCGCAGTAGCCACCAGAGATCACTCCTGAACAAAGGACCATTCAAGTCCTTGAGCACTGCCAGGTGCCCCCACAGCCCCATCTTAAAAAAAAGCCAAAAATGTGGAAAATACAGCAGGGAAGATTTCTATGGAAGAAGATATACTCCTAGCACAAGCAAAAGATATCCCAATAGATTATTATCATCTTAACGAATCTGCTATAAGACTTTCTGGCTCATATGACTAAATCTAGTAAACTATCAATCTTAAGAGTAAAAAAAAAAGAATCTGATTTTTTTAGAATAGTTGTTTACTTGATCATGCCCAAAGAGATGTATATATACATCCTTCTCATTAGTAATTTTTAACATGAATTTAAAAGAAATGGAAGCATATGTGTGCCAGAACATCTACAAAATTTGCTTATAGACACATGTCTTCTAAATTCAAGTGCAAAGTCCCCTTCACCCAAGACTGAAAGGAGTTATGAAGGGGTGTCTGTAGGAGCATCTGTGAAAGGATTTTCCATTATGTTCCATATTTCTTGTGTGAAGCTGTTCTGTACAGCTTGCTTTATCAGAAAATAAGACCATGTGCACAGCAAACATCCTACCTGCTGTGCTATGACTCTGACCCCTAATCCCTGGCTTCTTAAAGATTATTTTAATCTTTCCTTTATGCTTATGTTTAATATTAAATGAATATGTGATATCATGGGGTTTAGTTGCTTTGATATATATTTTTAACCTGTCTTCAGAGTCAGACCAGTTATAGTGTTATACCAGGCCATCATCTGACTCTACTTTGTTCTATATTGCTATATAATTTAAGATAAGTAATGATTAATTTCTTAGAATTACATGCAAAAGGAAATCACTAAAGTTATTATCTCAAATTCTATACATTCACTGACTCTATAGACTAAAATTAATAAGCATTTGCTTTTTATTTTTTTAGCAAAATTATAACTTCACTGTTGTTGCATAACTGCCTATAGGTATAAACACACTGTGAACAGAGTATTGGATTTTTTTGCTTCAGTAAAGATGATCCTTGATTATAAATAGATTTGAGTTCTTTAGTATATGTGCACAATTTATCTTTTTCTTTTTGTAAAATATTGTTCATGGATCTATTTTTGTAGTGTTCGTTCGCCATAATGATACTTCATATTTACTTTATATTTATTTTACATCCCTGCCCGCATTGTCTTCTTCTCTATTCCCCTCTTCTCAGGCTCTTAGTTCTATCATCAATAGGCATTAGCTTGTGTATGGCTTAATAGATTATTTTGAGCCCCCAAAGAAGTTGAAAATGAGATACACAAAGAAATTTCAGAGACTTGTGTCTCCAGTAAGCTGGTTAAGAATTCCATCCAGAGATGGTCTATAAACACAAATTTTTATAAATGCATTGAAGAAGTAGTTGAGTAACTTGAAATTCAGGCTGCTTATCTCACTTAACTGCACTTTATTCAATGAAAATTTGGACCAAGATTTTGTTGTTGACTTGAAAAATTGTCGTATTAAGGAGATATTAACTTCAGGCAAATTTGAGATAGGTCCCTGTTCTATCAGATACTAGTTATATAATATTAGTAGGAATTTTATTCTTATTTGGTTATTTGACTCCTAATGTTACACTATATGTACTCATATGGGTGCACTCATAGGTATAACCATTTATTACCCTTCATGTTCTGACGTACTTATCTTTGCATAATTCTACTAACCTAAAGCTTACATTTCATGGATGTTTCATATATGTAACTCCTATTTTGTTGAAAATAGAAAAATGGCATTCTTTTTAAAGACTGAATAGTATTCCATTGTATAAATGTATCCCATCTTATTATCCAATTTATCAACTTTTCCATTGCTTCCATATTTTAGCTATTGTAAATAATGCTGCAATATAAAGTTCAAACTCTTTCATTTACCTATTTAAAGAATTATTTCCTCCTAACTCTGACAGCCTAGTAAGTATCTTACTGAACCGTTGATAATATGGGCAAGCATGGGCATCAGAAAACTTCTCTGTGACCTTGGGTAAGTCTCTTAACTTGTTTTCAGTTTATTTTCCCATCAAATATTGAAGACAACACCTAACTTTTAACATTATGAATATGGTATGATTCAGATAATGCATCTGACTCTGTCCAGCAGAAGCTGGCACTTGAGATGGCTTTCCTTCTCTTCTCTTTTTCTCTCTCACTGACTCTGTCTCTGCCTCTCGCCTCTCCCTGCTTTTCTCTATCACACACATAAACATATGCACTTTCATATATACACCATTCTCCTTGAATACACACACTATCCAAATGGCATTCATATCTTATGACATTCTCTTCAAAAGAGGATTCACACAAAGAATTTTTTGTCGCAGACAACTGAACAGGGTCAGTTGTGGCATTCCCCCAAGGTTGGCTTAGGGCAACTGTGCCCCAGCTGTTGACTGAAGAAGGTTTTTCTGGGAAAAATAAAATTATTTTTCCAAGCTAAAACGAAGGCTGCAACTGAAAAGTGATTGGAGAAGTGCTTCTCCCATACCCTCACCCCCCAAAATGCAAATGGAATTAATAATGGGTATGTTACTTAGTATTAAACTTAGAATGTTACATAAACAAGTCAATAAGAATGAAGAAATATGTAGAATGGAAATTGAAATAATAAATATTTCTGTCAATTTCATTTGACCATATGGCTTAATAGATTATTTTGAGCCCCCAAAGAAGTTGAAAATGAGATACACAAAGAAATTTCAGTCTTGTGTCTCCAGTTTGCTGGTTAAGAACTCCATCCAGAGATGGTCTACAAACACAAATTTTTATAAATGCATTGAAGAAGTAGTTGAGTAACTTGAAATCCGGCCCAGGTATGCTGGTCCAGAGACTCTTAGACATGGGGCAGAGCGGTTCCTTGCTCTCCCTGTGCCCAGCCGTTCATGAGGCAGTCGGGAGGCATGGTGGGTTCTAGCCTTGGCCCACCACCCGGCAGAACCTCACAACAAGCCAGACGACCCCCACCCACTCCATGGGTGCCGCCATTTTCCACATCCGGACTTCCCTCTCTTCAGAACTCCACCCAGCCGACCAGCCCATCACAGCCCGGCTCGCGCGGCTGCTTGAGGCTGTGCGGTTCATCAATAAATGCTTTATTTGGAGGTGTTTAAAGAATATGCGTCCCGCACGGCAAGCCTAGCAAGCTGCTCATGTTGTATTTGACATGCCAAATGCCAGTAACAATTATATTAGGTCATTCCCATGACCTAATATAATGGTTTGAGGCTCTTTATGTTCCTGTAGCAAGCCGATGCCCTTTGCTCTACTGGCATGAGACGGGACATATGGAGATATTACTGGTGCCCGCTCTAGCAAATAGATGATTAACGGGAAGATCGTGATCGTGATCATGATCGTGATCTCACTTAACTGCACTTTATTCAATGAAAATTTGAACCAAGATTTTGTTGTTGACTTGAAAATTGTAGTATTAAGGAGATATTAACTTCAGGCAAATTTGAGATAGGTCCCTGTTCTATCAGATACTAGTTATATAATATTAGTAGGAATTTTAATCTGCATTTTTATATTCTCATAAAATATAGACACGTATTCTTTTCTTGGTAGAATTGTGTGAGAATAAACAGAAAACCATTCAAAATAAAACACCTACTAAAATAACCTAGAATAGAGTAGGCATTCAAGATAGAGTATATTATTTTTATTAAAGCAACTTTTCTATTATTGCCATTTAAAATTATATTAAAGTATTATTATTTATAAAATTAAGTCTCACCTTCCCTCTAGCAGGACTCCCAGGTTCTCTCCTTCCCCGAACCCCATAAAAAGTCTGATACCTTGACATGCACATTTTGAAGTTTGGTTGTTGAAGTTAAATCCCTGTTTTCAGTGTTGTTGATTCTGTGGTTTTGATACTATTTTTGCTTTTTCTGGGGGTCACACCTGGCAATTCTCAGGGGGTTTCTCCTGGCTCTCCACTCGGGAATTACTGCTGGTGGTGCTCGGGGACCATATGGGATGCCGGGGATCGAACCCGGGCCAGCATGGTGGGCAGGCCACTTGCAAAGCAAAAGCCCTACCTGCTGGACTATCGCTCTGGCCCCTAGATATTAATCTTTCACTATCACTATCACTATCCTCCTGTTGATCATCTATTTGCTCGATCAGGCACCAGTAATATCTCCATATGTCCTGTCTCATGCTAGTAGAGCCCAAGGGCATCTGCTTGCTCCAGGAACATAAAGAGCCTCAAACCATTATATTAGGTCATGGGAATGACCTAATATAATTGTGACTGGTATTTGGCATATCAAATACAACACCGACAGCTTGCCAGTCTTGCCGTGTGGGAAGCATACTCTTGTATTCACCTCTAAATATAGCATTTATAGATGAACAGCGTGGCCGCTTGCAGCCGCGCGAGACAGCTGTGATAGGCTGTCGCTGGGTGGAGTTCTGACGAGAGGGAAGTCTGGATGTGGAAAATGGCGGCCTGGTGGAATGGGGGTGGTCATCTGGCTTGTTGTGCTGTACTGCTGGGGTGGTGGGCCAGGGCTAGAACTTCGCCATCCCTCCCGGGCACCTTGTGAGCGGCTGGGCACAGGGAGAGCAAGTAGCAGCTCTGCCCCATGTCTATAAGTCTCTGGATCAGCATACCTGGGCCGGATTAAAAAACTGCTGCAGGGTGAATGTGGATGATCCGGGCTGTGATAGGTTGTCACTGGGTGGAGTTCTGATGAGAGGGAAGTCTGGATGTGGAAAATAGCTGCCCGATGGAGTGGGGAATCATCTGGCTTGTTGTGTGATATTAATCTTTACCACTCTTTTATACCGCTGGTGTATTCTAATCCCCTTGGGGTCTGCTCCCATCTCGCTTCTCCCCTTATATATTTCCTTCTCTGTCCTTTTTCCTATACTCCTGGACTAAGGGTGATACAGTCATGCCACCTTAAAGCATGCTTCCCCCCCCCATCCAGTTACTCTATATACCAATAGAGGTGAGATAATTCTGTGTTTATCCTTACTCTGGCATACTTCATTTAACATGCTATCTTCCAGTTCCATCCATTTTTTAGTGAATTGCATGATTTCATCATTCCTTACAGCTTCAGAGTATTCCATTGTGTATATTTACCACATCTTCTAATCTACTTATATATTGTTGGACACCTACGTTGATTCCATAGCTTAGCTATTGTACTAAGTCGTACAATAAATAATGGTATGTGTATGCCTCTTTGAATGAATGGATTTTTGTTCTGAAGGGTAGAAACCAGGAAATGGAATTGTTGCATCATATGTAAACATATTAAACTTAGTTCACTGAGATATCTCCATGCTGTTTTCCTTAAAGTTTAAACCAGACAAAATCCCCACCAATAGCGGAGGAGAATTCCATTTCACCATAACCCCATTAACACAAATTGTTCCCAGTATTTTTTGATATGAGTCATTCTCAGTGGCATCATAATTATCTTCATCTGGAACTTTCTCTGAAGGTCTGGGTCCTGTATCCGAAATGAACTTTCCCAGCATCTCTTCTATTTTTATCCTTTGGATTTCCTCATACTACAAGAGTCACATAAATTTTGTGTTATCTTATTGCATGGTATACTATATTTCCTACTATACCATATTCTGTAAGAATAGGAACTCTGGCTCTGCTAACCTGTCAGCACATGTGATCAGGTAAGATTTTTCTTTTGTTTATTGTTATGGATAGAGCTTAGTGCTCTGCCATTTCATTCCTATCACACCACATCTCTAAATGACCACCAACAGGGATATTTAGAAACCACAGGAACTTGGGAGTATTCAACATGAACCTTAGGGATAAGGAAAAAGAGGTTCTTTAGAAAAGAATTTTAGAGACAAGTGATTTGCTTCAACCCATACCTAATCCTCATGCACATAATACTCTGGTGCTATAAAACCTTGATTAGATCAAACATTCTATCACAGAGACAGAGGCTTTGGTGCAGAAGATGAGGTCTAGGAGACAAAAGAGACCAAGAGGATCAAAGAGGCTGGAATGGCAACATCTTAAATCCTTCAGGTGGCCCCAACCCACTAAAAACATATCTCAGGGATATGGAGAAGCCCAGTCATGCTCCACTGTGCTTCGTGTCTGATAATCACCATGAGAACCTCCTCCACATTTGTCTTCCTACTGTTGCTTTCTCTCTGTCTCACTGTCTCTCCCACACCTTGCTCTGTTATCTGATTCCTCACAAAAGCCTCAGGCCCTCCCTGTTTTGACAACCCATTTGGACCTTTTCTCCATTTTAATTATCCGCAGATCTCAACTTGCACCTCTCCAAACACCTCCCTTTTGCAAACATGGTACGAGATGCTCCCGCTACTTGCCTCATCCCATATGACGGTGGTGTTTGATGAACCCCCCTGAAAATGTTGGGGAGTTGTTAGGGGAAATGAAGAGAAACAGAAAGGAGGAGGGACAGTCTACTTAATTAAGGTGTCACCTGCAGTCAAAAGCTCTCATAAACTCTTGCCAATTTAAGGATTAGTGCTGATACTGTTTTATAATTATATGTCAAAATATTCAAACTTGTGACTTTTCTTAAGTCCTTAAATTTGATTTAGTTATTTAAGCAAGGGAACATGATAGAAATGAATTTTAAGTCTCTAGGATTTTTGTCCAGTGATACAGCCTGAACAATAAAATATTGCAAAGAAGGAACATCCTAGTTTAAGGGCAGATATTTGGATCATCACTTCCAAACAGATTTGAAATTCCACAATAATTTGCGAAGAGATCAGATGATCACCATTTTTTGCCAAGACTTGCAAAATTAAAAAAACGGAGACATAACATGTAATTGGGGTTGGTAATCATAGGTTCAAACAATATAAATAAGGCAGGATTTGGCAATCTACAAACTGAACACCTACCAGGTAACCATGCTACAACTCTTCCAGGACATCAAGAGCAGAACTACCTCCTAGATTACATTTTCACTTGAACAGAACTGGTTTGTTTCCAAAAAAGGAAAGCTTTCCTAGTAGCTTTATTCATTGGTTTAAAACTCTTCTTTTAACTTTATTTAAATAATACTCCCATATGTCACTTTTAATAAAAGCTTAATTTTTCTTAATAGCTAAGGGGTTTTGACCTGCTATTCTACAGAAACCAGAGTTCATAAATGACAAGATTTTTATTATATGTATTTTCTCCTTAGTACTAAGTCTGTATATTAGCTGAGCTCAGAGAAAGAGAAGTAAGCCACTAGGACAGTTTTCCCACCTGAACTATAAATTATTAAAAGTTATCAATATCCTGCATAAGCAAATCATATACTTTCTGAGAAAAACTTAACAAAAATCATGCACATATGCTAATGTTTCTTTTTCCCCCTCTAGCTATATAAATGGCTTTGAGATGACAGTAGCTACTTTTAAGGCATCACTAAGAGATGTAACAATTTAGAGCAAAGTTTCATAGATCCACATCCTGTAAAAATTGCATTCATATGTTTAACAATAATTGTGTTCTATTCTTGGCACAGGGTAAACTATAGTAGAAGTAACACAATCTCTCTAAGAATTCAAAGAATGTGAGGGTAAAAGATCAAGGATTTTAAGCCTGTTCACAATAAACAGAATAATCCAGTCATTCTCCTGTTCATCTTGATGGATTGGCCACCACAATTGTATTGAATAATAACTTGTGGAAATGCAGTAGGAGGTAGTGGGCTTAGGGGTCACATCTCTTCAATTATCAGAGAAGCTTCAGATGTTGAGTGATGGAGATAATTTATCTAAGGAACAAAAACTAGGAAGTATTGAAATTAACTATATGTGGGGGGTAGGAGGTGGGAAGATTAGGAAGACTTTGCTTTAGAATCTGAGCAGTTGCAAAGGTAGACATCAAGTGGTAAGTTGGCATTAAAATCGTTGCCTTTTCTCTGATTTTAGCTATTTTCCATGAGAATTTTTTGTGGACATATTTTCTCTTTCGGGAACAACTTTCTACTGCTGATTTTGAATCAGGATTGACTGTTTTCACCTATTTTTGCTTTATTGTGTTCCTTTTTCTTTTTATTTTGATTCTTTTTGCTACTGTTGCCTGTTTTTTTATTCAATATCAGGCTTTTCTCTCACACATGAAGAATTATTTAAAGATTGGAGATCTGAACCTGGAGATAAAAATAGCTCAAGACCCCTGTGGCTGACAACTCCAGGCCTTCTTGGAGATAGGACGGGCAACCTCCCGCCACCTCCCAATATTTTCAGAGGGCACAACAGTCATGCCCACATCCTACCACCAGCACTACCTAAGATCATCTACAGGTCTTGTTCCAGAGACTCATAAATAAATCTTGAAAAAGATCAACTAGCTGCAAAAAAAGTTTCTCAGACACTCATTCCTGGCTGAGACCTCTGGGTCAGTCTCATGTGGGGTGGGCCAACTCCTACCTAGACAAAGCCCCACACCCCAAAAAGCTGCCACCATGCCTCTAGCCTCACTGCCCAGTTCAATATTATTCATATTTTAGAGTGCCCAACTGCAATACTGCCATGTGACATCCTCAAACTCTACAACACTAACATCCCAGTAGTAGCACACCAGATAGGATGGGATGTAAACCAGAAGCCAAACAATCTCAACTAACAAAAACATTAACACAGAAGGTTTAACTTGTAACAACAGCTTAGTTAATCCTCAGCCAAGGACTTAATATCCCCATAGTGAGATACAACAATTTTCACAGATTTTCTACAGAAATATTTTTGATCGTTCCATTAGCCACTTAGTGATAACAAGAGATATAAAATAAATTACTGTAGTTCTGCATTGGGAGCAGGCTTGAGAGATGGTTGGAAACATGGAGACAATGGTGGAAGAAAGTGATGGTGGTGGTGGGATAGGTGCTGGATTATCTAATGCTGATAACAAGTCATCATGAACAACATTGTAAACCATGCTATGTAAATAACATGGTTATGTGGGGGGGAAATAACTTAAGACCCATAGGACAATTTTTTGAACTTTCTTTTTTCTTTCTTTTTTTGTTTTTGGGCAGTGCTCAGGGTTTACTCTTGATTCTGTGCTCAGGGTTTACTCTTGATTCTGTGCTCAAGATTCTGTGCTCACTGTATGACCAAACCCAAATATGAACTTTCTAATTGTGTATCTTTGTAATTGTAAAAATAAAAAATTTTAAAAAATCTAAAACAGAGAGAGAGAGAGAGAGAGAGAAGTGTTGTGGCAGACTGGAGGTAGGGGAATGGAAGGAGAGGAACTGAGGACACTGGTAGTGGAAAATGTACACTGATGAAGGGATGGTGTTGGAACATTGTATGACTGAAATCCAATCTTGGAAAACTCTGTAACTGTAACTCATGGTGATTTAATAATAAAAGTTAAAAAAAAAGATTCTGTGCTCAAACCCAACAGTGCTCAGAGTTTACTCTTAATTCTGTGCTCAAGGATCACTCCTTGTTGGACTCTGAAAACAACATTCTTCAAACCCGAATTGGCTGCATGCAAGATAAGTGCCCTACTCATTGTTTTATATCTCAAGCTCCAATTTTTAAATTTCCCATACTTTTATCTGGGCCATGTGGCTTAATCTATGAAACACTGCAAATAAAGAATACAGAAGTTAAGGGTAAATAATCCATTAACCACTATAAAACAGACCTCCAAATTCCATACTAACTTGTGAAGAGTCCATGTAATTACAAATGTATTTATTAACTTATTATTACATACAATTAAATTATTACATTTATTATAGGTGTATTAATGCTAACAGAGCATTAGTAACTTTTCAAGCATAAAAAAGAGACATTTCTTCTTTGTATCACTTGTTTTCCCATTGTTCATTGATTTGCTCGAGCGCGGCGCCAGTAACCTCTCCATTCGTTGTGAATGAGGTCCACTATTGCTACTATTTTTGGCATATTGAATACACCATGGGTAGCTTACCAGGCTCTGCCGTGGCTCTAGATTTCTTCCTAACTGGCCCCAAATTCTATTCAATCTGTTTTCCAAACCAGAATTGTCTGCCTGACTATAACACTTGAGCAAGAGTTCTTATGGTAACTAGGCTTAATATAGAAGGACACTCTTCTTTCCCAAGAGAACATGTGTAACAAGTAGGGCAATCAAATATTGTTACACAGAGACACTTTTAAACAAAAGAAGCACTATTAATAACTCTTAGACAATAGTCATGAATTAGAGTTTTGCAGGGAAACTAGGGCATAGCATCACTCTAGTTATAAGGGAAAGTCTTAAATTTGAGGACAGACAGAATTGAGATGGAGATCTGTGCACTACCTCTTATAGACTAAGTGTCTTGGGGCCTGAGCAATAGTACAGTGCATGCAATAGTACAGTACATGCAAGAGTGTTTGTCTTGCACGCAGCCGACCTGGGTTGATCCCCGCATCCCATATGGTCCCCCACGCAGTGCCAGGAGTAATTTCTGAGCACAGAGCCAGGGATAACCCCTGAGCATTGCTGCTGGGTTTGACCCAAAAAAGCAAAAAATAAATAAATAAATAAATAAAAGGCTAAGCGCCTTGCTGTGTAAAATAGCCATCAAAAAATTGACCTGCATTATAGTGTGTTATTTAATATTAGATTAGTTGAATATGTATACTAAGGCACATGGTAAGGCTTTCAGCTAAAACTAATGTAATAACTATATTCAAAAAACATTAGAATTAGCTAATTGGAAAACCAGTAGCATTGAGGCACAGAATAAGTTGCTCAGAGACAAGAACCAGTAAGTGGAAGCACTAAAAAGAAGCTGAAGAATCTGGCTTCATACTCTGTGCTCTCAATGCCTATATGTACCCATTTCATGATGGATGGATCTGAATGTCTGTTTGGGACTCAGTGGATAAGGTGGAAAGAGGGACAGTAGTTGAGGCTGAGAGGGAGAGGTGGGGTGAGAGCAGGTGACAGTCTGAACTCCCTGGATCTGGCTAGTGAACATGCAGGATTTGGTATACTTCCTGTTTTCTCTTTGCAATGCAAAACTTAGTGCATTGGAATTTACTTGCTGAGTGATCGTCAGTCAACAGTCCTCTGACAGTAGGATCAGTTCTTCACCTGTAAGGCTGAAGGAGGAAATGGCATCTCTAGTACACCTGTCTATTCTCCAAGTCAAGGGCTTTTTGTTTCCCTTCACTTTTTGAGTCAAATTATGCCTGTGCCACAGACATATTGGAAAAACCTAGGAAGTCTGAACTGTCCAGTTACAGGAGGACTGGGCTTGATTCTCCCTAGAGGGCCTCAAGGCAAGACTAGGCATCTTGGGTTGTGTGGGCGAGGAACGGATTCCCAAACACCCACATATCAGCCAACCAGAGAGACTGACCACCCATGGTTGAGCCAGCCCCAGCCCACATCAGACAGCAGCCTGGGTGGCCTTGTTGTCACTGCAGGCAGAGCTGTTCCCCAGTATTATCTGAACCAGCCACAATGGCTCCTACCCAGCTCCTTGTTCCTGTGGACTCTAGTGCAAGTCATTCATCTCACAAAACTTCCGGCTGCTCATTAGAATGGAGCCATGAAAAGCAGTAATATATCTATAAGAGAGGGAAAATGCTCTGTTTCTTGTTCTTGAAAGATGTTTTGGGCATGCATGTGTATTACTCTTGGCAAATATCATGAGAAACATCCCAAAGTGTTACTTTAATAAATTTCATTGACTTACTATATATTCTGCTAACATTTTTAATGTCTCTATGTTGTATACAATACTAAAAGCTATGAATTTGAAGATGGTTCAAGTAAAATCTAAATACTAAAAACAGAAGCAATAAAACCTCATAGTAAATGGAACTAGCATGAAAATAAATTAGTTCTGTTACTTTGACTTTGTAAATCACAATGCATGGATAGTGTTCATAAAGGATTAGAAAGTCTAGAGCAGAAAACACCCACCAAAACACCTAAGAAGAATGGAGTGCGATTGGAATTATGAAATTTTCTAAGGGTAAGGGTCTTAGAAATTAAATGGGTATAGGGGGATGAGAAAAGGTAATTTATGCAAAAAGGTAAAACACTGAGTAACATATTTTAGGTAAGTATAATATAGGATGGAACAAGATAAAGATAAACAAGAACTGAAATGGAGGAGACATTTGTGGATTCTCCAATCTAGGATAAAAGTGTCAACTCCGTTGTTATTTGAGAGATGGCAGGCTATTTCAGGATTTTAGTGGTGCATGTGTAATGCAGAAACATATATTTGGAATCAGTATTCTGGTCACTGAAGCAGAAATGTTAATAAATAGTAGGTGTGATCACCAACTGGAATGAATTGGTGAGTGCAGAGACTTTGCTGGTGAAATGACATCTCTGTGTTCACAGAGTGGCATTGTGAGAGCAGAAGGGAGGTGAATCACTCTGCTCTTCTACTCAAAGTTACTTTCTGTAATGTGCCTCCCCCTCTGTATCACTGTATCACTGTCTTCCCGTTTATCATCGATTTGCTCGAGCGGGCCCCAGTAACATCTCCATATGTCCTGTCTCATGCTAGTAGAGCCCAAGGCATCTGCTTGCTCCAGAAACATAAAGAGCCTCAATCCATTCCCGAATGAGGTCTATAATTGTTACTGGTATTTGGCATATCAAATACAACACGGGTAGCTTGCCAGGCTCTGCCGTGCAGGTAGCATACTCTTGTAGGCATCTCTAAGTCCAGCATTTATTGATGAACCACGCGGCCGCTGATATGCTGGTCTGCTGGGAGGAGGTCTGACGAGAGAAGTCCGGATGTGGAAAATGGAGGCCCCTCATGGAGTGGGGGGTCTTCTGGCTTGTTGCGAGGCTCTGCTGGGGTGGTGGGCCAGGGCTAGAACCCACCATCCCTCCCGGGGCGCCTCGTGAGCGGCTGGTCACAGGGGAGAGCCAGTAGCAGCTCTGCCCCCATATCTGCGAAGTCTCTGGACTGGCATACCTGAGCCGGATTTAAGAAAGACTGCTACAGGGTGGAACTCGATGAGCCGGGCGCTGATAGGCTGGTCTGCTGGGTGGAGGTCTGACGAGAGAGAAGTCCGGATGTGGAAAATGGAGGCCCTCATGGAGTGGGGGTTGTCTGGCTTGTTGCGAGGCTCTGCTGGGGTGGTGGGCCAGGGCTAGAACCCACCATCCCTCCCGGGCGCCTCGTGAGCGGCTGGTCACAGGAAGAGCCAGTAGCAGCTCTGCCCCCATGTCTGCGAGTCCTGGTTACTGGTGGTATACAGTGGTATAATAAAATATATTTTTTAAAAAAAGAAACGAAATGGAATCATTGGAGTCTGGATAAATAAAAGAGTCAGGAAGCTACTGTGAATCAAGCTTCAGTCAGATCAGATATACCCAGGTGTACTCAGGCATATCACCTACTTGGAAGGAACCAAAACAAAGTTAACTTTATCGGGGATCGCTGCCGGGGTCCCCGACAGTGTCAGGACTGAGGTTCTCTTCTACCTCCGAGGACGCCAGGAGAACAGATGAAAACTCACGAGTCCTGTGCAGTTCCAAAAAGGCTTTTAATAGTACAAAAGCTCTTCCACAGCACTCCAATATAACGAACAAACTTTAGCTCTGGTCCGAACTTAGACCATACAAAAGAGCCTAAGTCTCCCACCAAAGAGAGAGGATCTCACCCGAGCTGAGTCCTACCCAGAAGAAGGAGCAAAAGGTCAAAGAGCAAAAAGCCAAAAGCCAAAAGCAAAAGGCCAAGGAGCCAAAAGCCACAGGAGCCAAAAGCCGAAAGCTAAAATGCCCAAAAGCGCCTCCCCTCTAGGGATCAATAATGGATTTTTGTGTGCTGGTCAGTTCTTGAGAATTGTATGAAAGATTTGAATGCAAAACTTGGTAAATGAAAAGTTATGTCTTGCTCTACAGATAAAGTTGATAGGTCCGGGTCCCTCCCCAGACGTCCAGGTCTCTCTTTTACCTGTACGATGACCAGATCCTGTCCTTGACACTATCCAGTCCAGTGAGTGATTTCCCCTGTCCTGTCACTTGCCTCCCTTGAATGAACATCAAATCTTGTCCCATGCTGCCTCATCCTGTGAACAACTTCCCTGTCTTCTCCCTGCTCCACTCTCTATCTTGTGTAAGTTTTCATCGATCTCCAGCTATACCCATGTGCGTGGGTGAGACTCTGGTGCTCAGTATCTTGTCACTACCTGGGCATTTGAGCCTTGCCTGTATTGGCTCATGTTTCTGTGTGTGCTGCCCTACTTAAGGAGTGAGTCCAGAGAATGCTGCTCGGAGGGGAGGGTACCAGAGGGAAAGAAAAACTAAAGGGATAGAGCAAATGACTGTTACAGGTGAACTCTACATCAGCTCTGTGATGTGCTCCATGTCAGTTAAATCATCAGATGCTGTTTCCTCATCTGTAAAATGGAATTGTTGCCCTAGACCTGCTGATCTATCAGAGGTCTGATCAAAGATCAGGATGAAGGACCTAGGCAAGGTTTGTACAGCAAGTTAAAGATTTAAGAGGTCATTGTTTTCATCACAAAATTAGTATGATACATATGACTGAGGAAAGAGAGGGTTAATACCCTGGAAACATATGTTTTAAGGAGATCGCCCCTAGGGACGCGAACACTTAGATTAAGGACATGTCCTTTCTGCTGAATTTAACTGTTGTGATGTGATGAACTGCCTATAATTTAAACAGTTTTTGTTTTCTGGCATGAAGTAAAAGAGAAGACCTTATACTCAGCATTGTTAAATAAACATTTACATACATATATACATATGTACATTTACATACATATATACAAAATATACATATAATAAAACTAAGCAGATGCCACAGGTATCAGTCCATTTTCTTCTCTGAGCTGGGTGATGATCTCTGCCTTTGTTTCTTGGTTTCTGGATGTCTCTGATGTCTTTTGGGTCATTAACTTACGTTTCTTTGGAGACTTGTCTACACATATGATTTCAGATCATCTTGATGCCTTTATTGTGAGAGATAATATGCCTCTTCTTTTTAAATTTTGGAGGAAAAATGCATTCCATAACATAAATGACAGCAGATGCCCGGGCTACCTGTCTATATAGACAACATGGTGCACCATGCTTTCATTTTTGTCTGCTGAGCTCAGATCAGGTCAACTGAATCAATGCTGGCGTGTTGCTTTGATTCCAGTGTCATTTCCCTTGTCAAGTCTCCTTTCAGTTGGACCAGGGTACCCATAAGACCTTGCCTGCACCTGCAACTGGGCTGCAAGTGATGGGTTTGGGTAACAGTTCCTTAGCCATGAAAACAGACTGACTTCATTGATAGAACTGTGTGTATACATGTCTGCATTTTGGTGAGAGATTAAAAAAAAATAAAGCATTCATTTATAGTGTCCAAATATCATACTGTTCATCACTGTATAATTACTGTTTTAAGACATTTTTATCATGTATAATTATTAGTTGGCCCATTAGATAATTACCATAATCTAGATTGCTTTTTCTAGTCTCACAATAAATTAGAGTGGTATTTGCAAATAAACACTTTTAGAACAATGTATCCACATGGGCAAAACACAGTATTTTATTTTTCAAAACCCCAGACAGATATTTAGTGGTAAGATGTGGCAATTCAGATTTTTCCTGTGTGTTAACCCCCAGACTCAAATCCCACATCCCTACCTGGAGCCTTACACTCAAATCTTCCCCTTTTCTCTTCACTTCTTCATGGGACCATCTAATTCATCCCTGTGCATACAATTTTACTCTTCCACGGAACATGGAACAGATCTCTTCTCTCTATGGAGTTTATAACCTGTGAAATGGCCACTGAAAGATCTTTCCCCATGTTGTTATGCATATGATTCTGAATCTTTCTTGTATGTTTCTATATGCAAGCAAAAATCTTCCAAATAATGTTTATTTTAAAAAGAACCCATAAAATCCCAGTATCCGGCCTATAAAGATGTGCTTTAAGATAGAAGGTATAGGAGAGGAATCTTTGGAGGAGAAATAAGGTTAGCTTTTGATTTGAGCATGTTTATTATCTCCTGGAATTCCCTCCTCACTACTTCTATTTCTGAGGATGATTAACTTGATCCACCAACTAGATCGTGCCTGACAGTACTCAGAGGTTACTCCTGGCTCTGTGCTCAGAGATTAATCCTGGTGGGACACAAGGGATCATATAGAGTGCTGGGGGGTCTAACCCAGGTCTGCTGCATGCAAGGCAAGCATTTTACCTGCTGTACTATCTCCCCAGCCCCATCCTTTAAAGTACACTTTATGTTCTTCCACATTGAGAGACATGTGATCCATTCTTTCATTGCTTCCTGACTTAGGATGTTGTATTACAATTCCAAAGGAAAATTCTGTCTTCCTCTCTAATCTAGGAAGAATGGAGGAATTGAGTTGGTATATAGGAAGAAAGAGGATGGCCATTACAACAATTCAGAAAACCTGGGACTTGAAGTTTGCTTATGTAAGGCACACTGGCTTCTTAACATCATGGAGAGAAATGTCCTGTGAATATGTGTGCCTGTCTTATAAGGCTGCATAGGAAAGAAAACATAGTATTCAGAAACATTTACTGATAGGTCAACCAAAAAATAAAATTTTTCCCAGGTTGTATGATGAATAGGTTTGCATATCAGTTTACTTAGCTATTAACAAAAATCTAAAAAATTCTATCTCCCCTCAGAATTATACCCTCTTTTTCCACTTCATATCTTCTGCTGACCCCTTGCCCAAATGGACTAATCCTCCTGCAATTTATGGGTACTTCACATGAATTATTAAATAGAGAATGTTCCAGGCTATCCTGTCACTTAAGTCATGAATACTATTCATCCACCAATCAAAGAGCACCAACAAATCCCCTCCCTTTATCACACCTGCTCAGTTCTTTCCCATGATGAATCATGTCTCCCTCTTTGATCCCACAGCTCTCTCTCTGAGAATAGGAAATAATCAACATCATTTTCAAAAGAGCGGGCAAAATGACCACAACAGAAGGGTCAAAGTTAGGGGAGGTTGTCTGCAGAGATCTCCACCATGAATAAGTGACATTAGAGGAACAGGGGAATTCCAATGCAATAAAAGAAATAACTTTCTCTACTTCTCTACTTCAGAAAGTTGAGTAAACTTTCTCTACTTTAGAAAGTTGAGTAAAGATACAAAGGATATGGTCTGAAGAAGCCGCATTCATCTCCTTTTAAAAGGGCTAAACTTTTCATTCTTGAGATGAGCATGATGGGCAAGAAGTGTTCTAAAGCAGGCATGGAAATTGCATGGCTGGTGGATACAGGCAGAAGGCACAGAAGTCCACCAGTGTCCATGTCTGTGTGGTAACCCTTGTACAGCCCTGAGTCCTATCTGACATGAGTTCTTAGTGACACAGGGCTTAAGGAAAGGGGCATGGCTTCTGCTCTGGTTGCAGATACATTGTAAGACAGTGCACAATTATCTGGCAAGAACTAAATACCAATAATTGAAAATATATTAACTAATTTGCCTGAAGATATCTTAAAGCAACTTGCATGACCCTCTTCCTCTGTATACAAAACATAGTTTTCTCTTTTATTTGTGATCATCACACATCATATTCATTGGTGCTCGAATATAATATAGAATACTATAAATATACACGGGCATCTTCCCTTAGAATGGGATGCGGGTTATAAATAACAAAAAAAAATTCTTCTTTCCATATCTTTCTCTCCACTCCACCCCCACAGGTGACATGGTCTGTAGGTTCTTTAGTCTCTACAGTAACAATTCCTAGTACTTTTTGAATTCTTTCATTTTGATTTTTCCCTCTTTCCTTCTGCTTAGAATCACCAAGGTCTGTAATGTGATCCAGGGGATGGACAACAAGTGGAAAAGGTACTAGACTAGCACACAGCTGATCTTGTTTTGTTCCCTAGCACTGCCAGGAGTTTTGTCCCTCAGTATAGAATGCCACACGTTCCAGACTGCTACAATTTTGCATTCCTTCAAATTGTATGACTTTTGAGCCTTTTCTTATAATTATTATGTTCTATAATATAGGTCTGGGGACAATCTTTAAATATTTGGGAGCCTCCCTTCATTCTTTATATACGGAGAGACTGTATATATAAGGCCTCCCTTCATTCCTTATACATAATGAAAGGATTTACCAAGGTCATATTACAATGTAGAAAAGACACTGGCCTTGCCCCAGATGCCCCCATGCTATGCCTATGCACATGGTTCCTTCTTAACTTCATCAGCTCCTGGCATTCTGCAGTATTTCCATGGTCTAACTCAAATGTCTCCTGATATGCACTGAGAGCATAATACTTATCACACAGTTCATCATATTCCTTAATTATATGCTAACTTCCTGCTCCTGAGAGCAACTTCTCAGGGGCAATAATCACATTTATCAACTATTTCACTAATGAGTGCAGTATATACCTAGTAAAGGAAGAGCAAGGTAGGAAGTGACTCCAAGAAAGAAAAGAATCATGTAGTTGTTTTTCTTTCCTGGAGCAAGTCTCTAGTGTAAAACTATATATATATATATATATATATATATATATATATATATATATATATTTCACTCCTATTTCTTTTAACCACATTGGAACTGAATTGCTAAGAGTAGTCTGGGCTTTCAGCTACTGTTCATGAAGAAGCAGAGTTTGTGGCTATCCTCTTCAACCATTAATATCTCACTTCAAATTGAACTGCATGTTTTCCTCTTAGCATCTAGAAGAAAGGTAGCAGGAGGGGCATGGAATAGAGTTGACTTTTTTTATTTATGATTCATTTCTTCATTCCTTCATTCTTTCATTCATTCATTCATTTATTCATTCATTCATTCATTTATTCATTCATTCATTTATTGCTTTTTTGGGTCACACCCAGCAATGCTCAGGAGTTTCTCCTGGCTCTGCACTCAGGAACCACTCCTGGCGGTGCTCGGGGATCATATGGGATGCCGGGGATTGAACTCAGGCTGGCATGGACAGGCCGCATGCAAGGCAAATGCCCTACCCGCTGGACTATCGCTCTGGCCCCGACTTTTTTAACAGTTGAAACTAACCCTAATGGAAGTCTTGTTTCTGGTAGGAGGTAGGAGTTGATATCTTTGAGAGTTTCAAAAAGCTGTATAAAATGGCTCAAGATGTTGGTCTGGCTGCATAAACTCAGCATAAACTCACTTGGGCAAAAATCTAAGATTCTTTTTCTTTGGGGGGTGCTATATCCAGCAGTGTTCAAGGCTTACTGCTGGCTTGTGCTCAGGGATCATCCCTGGTGGGCTCAACCATATGGATGCTGGGGATTAAACTTGGATTGAATGCATCAAAAATGAGCATCAAGCCTACTATATTAGTGTTCCAGTCCCTAAGATGATTTTTACGTTATTTATTTATCTATTTATTTATTTTAAAAATTTGTTATACTTATTATATTTATTCATTTTTAACTAGATTATCATGAACAGACAATTGCAGACGTTCATGTTTGGGTTTCAGTCGTGTAGTGTTCCAAAATGCATCCACCTATCACTGCACATTTTCCAACACAAGTGTTCCCAATTTCCTCTCCTACCCCCTCTACAACCTGCCTTTATGGCAGAAAATTATTTCCTTCTCTCTCTCTCTCTCTCTATCTATCTATCTATCTTTCATTTTGTGCATTGTGATTTGTAATACAGACATTGAAAAGTTATCACGTATATCTCTTTTACCTACTTTCACTGCTCAGCTCTAATCTAGTGTTACCATTTCTGACCACTATTGTCCACTGGTCCTTTATCTTGCCTACCCTCCACTTCCCACACACTTGTGGTAGATTCCAATCATTGACAAATCCTCCTTGTCCCTGTTTTCCCTGGACTTGACTATTAGTCTCATACTATTTTTAATATAAATGCTTTTTAAATCATATTTAGTGAGACTAGCTTTGGCTACCTACGGCTACCTACTTATCTACCTGAATTTCCTGTTCATAGTTGTGAAAGATGTACGTGCACCTGGGGACTGGATGGGAGCTAAGAATAGTAAAGCATAAAACCACTCAGAATCCATTTGCACTCATCCTTGCCTCTGTCACTGTGATCGCTGGGAACTGAGAACTGGATTTAAACATTTAGGATTGAGTAGAAATTCACAGAAACTCAAGGTTAGAAGATTCCTATAAGTTATGGATATATAAGACTGACATTGTTTCAACTATGTCATCAATAGTTATTGAAATACCCAAATATGGGGAAACCATTAATTTTAGAGGGTGTATTATCTTTTCTAATACTGTATTCTAAGAATATTCTGGGATAAACACAGAGATTTGAAATACAAACCTAGAGTCATGGTGAGAGCAGCTTTGAGGTTATAAAATGATGTGCTCACCAATAAGAATGCTACAAGACATCAATGTATAGCTTATGCATGAGTATTCCACTAACTGTGCCAAACATGATGCTGCTATTTCTCCTTCTATTTTACTTGTGGTCTATGATTATGTAACAATATTAGAGCCAGTTCATATCAGATAATGTTCTCTATATCATGTAAATATAATCTCTAATTTATATAATACTTGAAGGTTGATAAAAGCATTCACACACTTCTTTGTTTCTTCATTTGATTCTTACAATAACTCTTGACTACACCTCCATTTGGGAGATAAGAAAGCTGAAACACAGACAGACGTGATTAACTTAAATACCAGCAATTAGCTGATGTTGGAGCTTGGACTTGAACCCAGATCTGTCTGACTCAACATCTGAACTGCTTTCCCATGTGTCATAGAGAGCTGAACTAAAATTCTTTTAAAAGCAGGTCCTTTATAGGGTATTCAGCCATGAAAGCAGTTCATTTTCACTTTGTTTTGATTAAAGAGCTATGACTTACAAAGCTGTCGATAGTCGCATTTTTAGACACACAATAATTCAACACCAATCCCTTCACCAGTGCAACTTTCCTCTACCAGTGTTCACAGATTTCCTCCCCATCCAAGCCCCACTCCACTCTTGTCTATCAACTTGACAGGCACATTACACTAGAGTTAAAATTGAACTGCCATCTGACCCAGCAATTTCACTTTGGGGTCTCTATCCCCAGGACATAAAAACACTCTCAAAAGGACATGTGTACACCATTATTCATTGCTGCACTCAGTGTGGTAGCCATGAAGAGAAATCTTTTAAAAGTAATTTTTACATTTATTTTAGTGTAGAAACAAACCACAACTGTTGATATAAATCCAGAATTTAAATTGATTAGAATAATAAAATAGGTTTAGAAAGTCCATTTATGTGAAAATTGTTATGTCTGGTCACAGGGTTGTTAAGTTATTGTCTAATAATGTATTAAGCTGTTTCTTTAGGGTGTGTTGTGCAGCCATGTGACTGCATAGTTCAGAAACTTCAGGTTCTACGGTCTGGCTAATGAGTCAACATGGCAGTGTCCATGAGGAGGTGAATATGGCTGCTGGGGCTTTTGGAAGTTGGGGGAGACCAGTCACCCCAACTTAGAAAAGACACCAGAGTTTTCAGCCTGGAATGGATCTGAGTACCTGAAGTTATTCACAGAGTGTTGTCTCTGAAGAGAATATTTGTGAAATAGTGGAGCTGTTGCCATGGCTTGCAGTGTTGGGGTGTGGGTACTATTGCCAGAGCTTTGATTAGGCAGGTATTGGCTCGCCTGCCCCCATAGGCACTGTGGAGTTCCATGAAAAGAATTTTAAAGGAAATCAATACTGTGACTCATGGAAACTCCTAATTCCATAACAATTCTATAAGTGATTCATGAGCATTGTGTGGCCACACTCAAAAGTGTTCAGTGATTACTATTGGCTCTGTGCTCAGGAATCTTCTAGTGGGTTGAGGAGACCATATGGGGTGTTGGAGATTGAACCCAGGTTGGTCACATGCCAGGCAAATGATCTACCCCCTTTCCTACACCCTTAGGAGCATTTGAAAATGATATTGCAGAGGATTCTGAGGATTCTCTGCACCACTGGAGTTAAGAAGACACATATATTCTGTTCTGTGAAAGAAATGATGGCTTTTCAGAATCTGCTGAACAGACTACCAGATATACTAACTGAGCACAGCATAAAGGGATGATTGTTAGATTGTGTGTGTTGGGAAAAGTATAATTATTATTCTCAATAAGAATTGCTCAATAAATAGTAATTGAACATCCATAATACCAAGCAATACCACTTCTTGTAATATACTGCGGTGGCTCCAAAACCCACAGCAGGAAAGCCACATGCACTTCTATGTTAATTGCAGTGTTATTAACAATAGTCAGAATCTGGAAACAGGCTTAGTGTTGGACAAGAGAAAACTGGATAAAGACACTATGGTATGTATATACAATGGAATACTATACAGCTCTTAGGAAAATGGTGTCATGAAATTTGCTTATAAATGTATGGATGTGGAGAGTGTCATGCTGAGACAGAATGATTGCATCATTTTTTTGGATATAAAAATAAAGAACATAATTTATGACTAATTTCTAAGTACTGTATAAATAGAGCCAGGTGTAGCGGTCCACAATTGGAAGCTTGCCAAAAATGTGGTGGGAGGAGAGGGATGCAGGCACCAGTAAGATTGAGAAGGGACCACTATGGCAATACTAATTGGAAATGATAGCTCTGTACAAGAACTGAGTGCTGAAAGTTGGAAAAGGGATATACATGATAAGCTTTTAATACTTGTATTGAAAACCATGGTGTCCTAAAGTAAAGAAAGAGAAAGAGACAGAGAAACAGAAAGAGAAAGTGCCTGCCATAATGGCAGGTTGGGGTAGGGTGGGATGTTGAGAGGGAAACTGGGGACATTGAAGGTAGGGAAAGTACCCTGGTGAAGGGACAGGTGTTGGAACATTGCATGATTGAAATTCAACATGAACAACTTTGTAACTCTATATCTTGTGGTGATTCAATTAAAATTAAATTAAAAAAGAAATAAAATTGTTATTCTATGTACTAATACACATACATCTTCATAGAATACTGGTAATTTATACCATAGTAAATGGTGGTCCAACCTTATGTGAAATACAGATCTAACAAAGCGAATGATTAATTTGAAAACTCTTTTCCTGATGGAAAGAACTACAAGGAACTCTGCTTGGAATGAAAAATCCAAGGAAAAAGGGGTTTTAGTCCTTTACCTTTGTCTATCTCCCAGTATTCCAAATACTTATCTCATTGCCATAGACATTGCAATCATTCAAACTCCACTATAGTACAAATAAGACAAATGATTAGAATTAAGTTTTTCTTACAAGGGAGATGAATATATTTAATCTTATTCTTTAAAGAGAAAAATTTATGATGTCTGTAATAATTTTTTAAACATTTATTTATTTATTTATTTATTTATTGACAATTACAAAAATGTTCATGTTTGGGTTTCAAGCCATTTTAACGGCAAAGTAAGTCCTCATTCCCATTTTCCTACTGAGCAAATCATTCAGGGTCTCAGATATAGTAAAGGAGATCCAAAATGTAAGATGTTTGCCTTGCATGCCACTGACTATGGTTTGAATCCCTGGTACCAAGTAAAGTACCCTGAGCAAAACCAGCCATAGTTCGTGAGCACCACCAAGTGTGATCAAACCTCTCCTACCCCTTACCCTACCAAAAAAAAAGTCATTCAGCAAATCAACCACTCCATATACTTGACTTTCTTTCACTCCTCATCACCCTGACTCTTTCTAGGTATTCTTACACATTTGAGAGTCACAGAAATACTGAAACTTTGAGAGTTACAGATATATGAAAATGCATACTTTCCAAAACCATATATAATAATCAGTGATCTTCATTTTTTTTATAGATACATATCACAAACGAACTAAGAACATGAGTTAGAACCAATTATTGCTCCGGTATAAAGGATATTCTTCTATTTTTCAGCACATGAATTTCACATATTTACTGTGCGACATTTAGCTTCAACTAGACTAAAAACTTCTGTGTATATTTAATATACCATTAATAAAATGAGATGACAATAGCAACAAGTTTCTACATAACAACTAATGAAACTATCTCTGAAGGAATATTTGTGCTCTGTAAGTATACAATATAAATCTATAAAAATATATTTTGATAATAGTATAATTGAGTTCGTGTTTGCTCAGCATATAATTATTTTAAAGTAAAAACGGTGTTTTTTTTTGGTTTTTGGGTCACATCCGGCGATGCTCAGGGGTTACTCCTGGCTCCGCACCCAGGAATCACCCCTGGCAGTGCTCGGGGACCACATGGGATGCTGGGGACTGAACCCGGGCCAGCACAGGCCAGCCAAGTGCAAAGCAAACACTCTACCCCCTGGGCTATTGCTCCAGGCCCAACAGTGTTTTTTAAATAAACCCGTTTTTATTTAAAATTGTACTTCTATAATGTTTATTTTACTTAATCAACTTACTAAAATAATATAAATTACAGTGAACAGCCTTTATTTATAAAAAAAAAATGGGGGCCAGAGTGATAGTCCAGCAGATAGGGCATTTGCCTTGCATGCGGCCGGCCCATGCTGGCCCAGGTTTGATCCCCAGCATCCCACATGGTCCCCCGAGCACCACCAGGAGCACTTCCCCAGTGCAGAGCCAGGAGAAACCCCTGAGCAATGCCGGGTGTGTGATGTCTGTAATAATTTAATTGAGATGCAGGTCTTGCAAAGGTTTTAGTCAGTGATCTGTAGGCCAGAGCAGTCCACAGGCATCAAAAAGCTGGAAAGTCACTATGCTAGAGGAGCGTTCTGTGCTTGGTGCCTCAGCCATGCAATGACTTCTCCAATAAAGCAGAGGTGGCCTTTATATGAACACACAGGGCTAGTGTTTACCTGGACAGTAGGTCCTTGCTGTTATGGGGACAAGGACATTTGGCTTGAGAACCCAGCCTAGCTTCATGTTATCTGAATCCATGCTCTATAAACTCATTTTTGCTCTTCTGAGTCCTTTTCTGTGTGGAGAATTCCCAAATGCAAAACAATTGCATAAACTACTGCTAGTTAGCTTAATTGGAATGTTTCAGGTTAGTCATCTAAACCAAGTTCTTTTTATATTTTGCCAATCTTTCATAGTGTAACAGGACTGTTCCCTTCTTCAGAATTTTAAATAAGTGTTGCTTGGTGTGATTACAATCTGACTAGACTGTGCTCAGCAATTACCTCTAAACACGTTGACACTTGCGGCTGATGTTGGATAAAGGGAGTTCTAAAGGTACTTCCATGTGCCCCTTCATCACCTCCTTGGAGAAAGAGGACACTATGCTGGGCAGAAGCTTTATGGAGCACTTGTGAGAGAAGTTTTTTGGACTCTGGAACTCCTACAGTCAAGGTCTACTCTACTTCTGTTCCAAGTTCTGCTCCTCAAACTGCCAGTCACCCAATCCTATACTGCTCCTTCTCTTTCCTCAGATCCCTAAGTGCTTCCTTATTGTCAAGGTGAACTTCCTAACTCATTGCCTCTCAACCTTTGGCCCCTTGACTGCAATGGTTCCTAACTCATGTCTCACAATCGCCCGTACTCCAAAGTCATCTTTTGGAAATACAGATCTAAAAATGTCCTTTGCCTCTTTCAACTTTTTCCTGAGGGATTCCAATGCACAGATAAAACCAGAGAAAGTATTTTGGGGCTCCTAGACCTGTCAGTTATCACTTGTTTTTTCCTTGAGATACTTTCTTCTTGAGAGCCCTTTCAATGGATCAATGGGGAGGAACAATGACATTCTTGGATAAGAATGACAGTCTTGGATAAGAAGATATGTATGTCTATTGGTTTCTTGAACCAGTTGCATTGTGGAGCATTAATCAGCAGTACACCTGAGAACTCCACTTGTTTCTCACTTGTTCTAGGAGATGGAAAGGGAAACAATCAGTTAAAGACATTCCAGAATGATGCACTTCATGAAAATAGCCAATTCTTTAGGAGCAAGACCCTATGAGATCATTATTCCAGCAAAGTAAGGCTGTATCCGCCAGTCTAAACCCTCTACAATGTCTTCTAAGGCCTGAGACTGGGATGGTAAGAGAAAGGAGAAGTCATGGAAATAAGGTCAGCTAGAAAAGTTTTGTGATTTCCAATAAGCTTGGAAATTTGAAGGCTTCTGAAGAGGATGCTGTAAGGAATGGGACTCATTTTTTAAGACCTAATCTCTAAACTGCGCTTGAGGGTAAGTTTCTACTTAGCACCAAGTAGTGTGATACCTTATATGCTATAATGCACCTCATTGAAGATTGATGTAGCAATAGTTGAGGGTTGGAAGGAAGCTTAAGAGAAGAAATGCCCCAGGCAGAAGCCATCTCACTTTCCTAGTAACTACAGGGAACTACACTCTGGCCTCCAGGACTTTCACACTGCAGTTCTTTTTTTCCTCTCATAGTCCATGTTAGATTTCACTTAACAGGAGTTTCACACGCAAGTTTTGTTCAAGCTTAGAATATATGCATACTACTTGTGCAGTTTTATGAGGTGTAGAATATAGGATACGTTATGTTCTATCAGATTCCAAAGTAGCTCTTAGTCACAAAAGACAAATTATATGAATAAGGAGAATTTCTTTGGAGTGTGACCTAGTAAGGATGTTCTTAAAGAAAGCTATTGAAAATGAAACAAATCCATCTAGCACAACAAAGAACGGTGTTACTGATATGGAGTAAAGGTCAGAAAGCATAAAGGAAACAACTAAGATCTTTGGCTACGTATAAATTTAGAATCATCTTTATGACTGTGACCTTTCCTTCTTCTCTGTCCAAGTCATACCCACCATAAACAAGGTGAAAACACACAAAATGATGGGAAATAAAAGCATTTGCAATATAAGTGACAAGGAATAATATCAGTAACATAAAATACCTCATGCAATTCTTTAACTGAAAAATAAAATCACTAAAAGTAAAATGCATATAAAAGCCATAAGCAGTCTGTGAAGACTAACAGTCTATAAAGAAAAAATGCAAATGACTTATAAATATGAAAACTCAGTCAACCTCACAAATAATTGAAGTATCACTTTTTAATATAAAGAACTGACAAGGATTTAAAAGACAAAACTGATATTAATGAGAGTCTGAAGCACTGATACCCAACCCAGGCTACACAATGGAATAACACAATGAACTTTATAAAATATTAATGCCAACATCTGCTTCTGACCATGAAGGATTAACTGCTATGGGAATTGCCTCCCTCCTATAAACAGCTAGAAAACCAGACAAATACATGAAACAACTGTTATCCCTGAGAGAAGAGAAACAAATGAGGTGATCCCCACAACCCCCAGTTTGCTTCCTGGAGGCCATTTCCAGAACACACACTGCAAAACAGAGAACCCAGACCAAATCCAGAAGACTCATTGAATTGAGAACAGTGATCAGAGCTTCTGAAAGCCAGTGTGTAGGCCTAGAATTTTCCAAGAATGCTGCAACAAGAAAGTAGCAGAGAGATCTGAAGAGTTTCCCTCAAATTTTTAGCCAATGAGTGAGATCTACACATCATCAGAGAAAAACCCCATGAGGTGGAGGGAAGTATGGCAAAAAGTCATGGGCTGAATCATTCTGGGAGTTCATAAAGGACTATTAATAGTGAGCAGAAGCATTCAGAAGATATTGACTTAGTAATGGGACTAAATTAGCACTAGACTAAAAGTATCTCTAGGTTCTCCCGAATGAAGCTTAAAAGCAATCATAGAGAGAATGATGTTGATATTCTAAGTGCATTTCCCTCAAAAGGTAATTAAAATATTGCAAGAAAATCCACTGTATAATCCAATGTACAATAGTGCACAAGGCACAGTTTTTAATGTTCAGTAAAATTATGAGACATATAAGGAAGCATAAAAATATGATCTGAGCAAGAGAAAAATCAATCAATAAAACAGACATCAAAAAGACAGATACGATATCAGCAGACATAACATTAATTTAGAATGTAAAGAAAAACATAAACATGATAAGAAGATAAATGGAAGATATTAAGAGATCTGAATAGAAATTTAATGGCTGAAAAATGCAGTATCTGACAAAAAAACTACACCAGAAGAAACTAGTAATACATTAGGAACGTAGGAGAAACCATCAGAAAACAAGAAAATAGCAAACAAAATTAACCAAAATGAAGTAGAAGAAAAATATATTTACTAAGTAAGTCTTATTAATTAGAAATTAATAAGACTTATAAACAAATAAGTAAGCACAACACCAGTAACTTGTGGAACAATACCAAGCAGACTACAAATATGTCAGGGAGGACCCAGAAGACCAATAAATGCATAAAACATAATTGGCCACAAAGTTCTTTAAATTTGTTGAAGAAATTGAGCACATTGATCCAAAAATCTCAGTGAACTGAAGCATAAAGCACAAAGAAATCCATATAAATAACATAATTTTAAAAAAGCCTCTAAAATACAGTACTAAAATACTTTAAAGTAGAATCTAAAAACTGCACAATATTACATTATTCCTCTGGAATAATGAAAGCACACTCATCATAGAAGCTACATAAACAGAAATAAATAGTATCATTATTAAGGTAGTGGAGGAAAAATAAGTAAATCTATAATTTATTATCAAGTTAATTAAAACTAAAAATGGAATAAAGATTTTACAAATTAAGTACACTTAGAAGAATTAATTCTCACCAGACACATGGTATTCAAAATGTTAAATTCCTGAGGCAGGAGGAAAATGATGCCAGATGGGAATCTGGATCTATACCAAGGAAAAGCACCAGAAATGGTAAAGAAGTAAGTAAACACAAATAAGTTTTGCCTCTTTAAATTTTTTTAAGCATTACGGTTTTTAAAGTAACAAACAATATAAAACAAATTAGAAGCAAAAAATAGAACCCTAACAAAAAGTGTGTATCAAAAACTATTTAACAAAAAGATCAAAATATTATTAAGCTAGAAAAATACCAAGTTTTAATTGAATAAGATTGATAACTTGATTGAGTAAAACATTTTATCAGTTTAGTTAAAGCACATAGAGATGCTTAAAAATAAACCAAAGTGAAAGTAGTCAAAGGAAAAGAGAGAGATATAGAATGACTGTATTTATTTGCATGACATAAATATATATCACTGTCACTGTATCACTGTCTTCCCGTTCATCATCAATTTGCTCGAGCGGGCACCAGTAACATCTCCATATGACCTGTCTCATGCAAGTAGAGCCCAAGGGCACCTGCTTGCTCCAGGAACATAAAGAGCCTCAAACCATTCCATCAGGTCATGGGAATGAGGTCTATAATTGTTACTGGTATCTGGCATATCAAATACGACACGGGTAGCTTGCCAGGCTCTGCCGTGCGGGTAGCATACTCTTGTAGTCACCTCTAAATCCAGCATTTATTGATGAACCGTGCGGCCACAAGCGGCCACGCGAGCAGGGCTGTGATAGGCTTGTCTGCTGGGCAGAGTTCTGACTAGGGGAAAGTCCGGATGTGGAAAACAGAGGTCCTCTTGGAGTGGGGGGTCTTCTGGCTTGTTGTGAGGCTCTGCTGGGGTGGCGGGCCAGGGCTAGAACCTGCCATCCCTCCTGGGCACCTCATGAGCGGCTGGGCACAGTGAGAGCCAGTAGCAGCTCTACCCCATGTCTGTCTCTCAAATATATATATATATATATATACACATATATATATACATATACATACATATTATGATACCAAAATCCAATGTCAGGCGAAACGTGGATCAAGAGGTCTTACCAAAGGTGGAAATTACCACAAACATGTGGGAGTCAGAGGTTAGGTAAGACAGAGAAGGGAACATGTGAAAATAAATGTCGAAAGGGCTAATACCAACCTAGATCTGAGCATTAAATACAGGCCAAAAAATGCACATGATGTCCTCTAAGTGTATGTATTGCAATCCACAATGTGTAGGAGAAGGAACGAAGAGAGAGGAGAGAGAAAAGAGATAAAGAACCTGCCATAGAGACAGGCTATGGGAGGGAGGAGAGAATTGGGGACACTGGTGGTGGGAAATGGGCACTGATGGAGGGCGGGGTGCTGGAACACTGTGTGACTAAAACCCCCCAAACATAAACAATGTTCTAATTGTATATCTCATGGTGGTATAACAAAATATTAATAAAAAATAAACTAACTATAGCTATTAAAAAAGCCAATCATTTCTATATAATAAAATATGAAGTTTCCCAAAAAAGTCAGACATACCATTTTAAAATAAAGAACAATGATTTTGACCCCACCAAAATAATTGGGAGAGAAGATGTACAGAAAATTTCTCAAAGAAGACATAAAGATGGTCAACAGACACATGAAAAAAATGTTCATTATCACTGTTTATTAAATAAATGCAAGTCAAATCATGAAATATTGATCCATACCAGCAGGAACAGTACTATATGCAATGACTGGCAACAGTAAGTGCTGGTGGGATTGAGGTGAAAAGGACCTCTTATTTATGGTGGGACTATTGCATGGTTCAGTATCTCTAGAAAACTGTTTGGAGACTATGCAATGCTTTACAAATAGAACTTTTACATAACCCAGCAATTCCACTCCTCAGCATCTATCCCAAGAACACAAAAATATTGATCTAAACGAGACACATACACCTCTATGCCTATTGAACATTATTTATAATAATCTAGATCTGGAGATAACCCAAGAGACCTACAACAGATAAGTAATAAAGAAATCATGGTGTAACTAGTGGAAAGAAGTTGACTCTGGTGTGGGGATTAGTGTTGAAATATTAGATGCCTAAAAAGTCAGCAGTCATTTAGTTATAATTTTAAAAAATTAATAAAAAATTGTGACGTGTGTATATATATATACATGGACTATTTTTCAGCTATCAGAAAAGATTAAATTTCTTTTTTTTCTTTTTAATTTTTTATTTTTTAATTAATTTATTTTTGACAATTACAAAAACATTCATGTTTGGGTTTCAAGCCATACAGTGTTCTAGCACCCATCCCTTCACCAGTGCCCACCTCCCACCACCCATGTCTCCGATACCCCCCATCCCCTAGCCTGCCTCTGTGGCAGGTCCTCCATCTCTTTTCTCTCACAAATCTATTTTTAAGTGGAAGAAATCCACTACAAAACAGATAGAACTAGTGAAATGTGAAGGTGATATACTAGAAGAGAAAGGTGATATTATATTTAAGTATAATATTTGTTCTATTTTAACTATGGAAAGGAACTATATTAAGCTTTGGAGCATAATATTCCTGTGAGATCACAGACTAAGTTTTTTTTTAATTTTTTATTTTACCACCATGATATTACGAAGATGTTCGTAATTGGGTCTCAGTCATATATTATTCCAGCACTCATCCCTTCACCAGTGCCCCATTCCCACCACCAATGTCCCCACATTCTTCCTTCGCCTCCCTTTCTCTCTGTCTCTCTCCTTCTCTCCTTCATCTTCCCAATCCTTATTATACCATGTGATATATAGAATTACAAGGATGTTCGTAATTGGGTCTCTACAATTCAGTGTTCCATAATCCATCCCTCCACCAGTGCCAATTCCACCACCCAATTCCCAAATACACCCACCCAAACCCTGCCTGCCCCCATTGCAGGAGCATTTTACTTATCTATCTCTTTGTCTATGTCCCTGTATTTCCCAATCTCTCTTCTATTACACTTTATGGCTTGCCCTATGGATACTATAATGTATGATGTATCTATCTGATTATTTAATAGTGAGTTCTAGTGTGACATCAAAATTCCTCATTCCCCCATAACCTCTCCAGTTTGATGCAAATAGAATGATCATTGAAGTGTACAAGTGAGAAAGATCCTGAAAGAACGTGATGCTAAAATACATTGAGTCAAAGACTAAACTATGGCAGCAGAGCCGCCGCGTGCCTGTGCAGCCTTAAATCTGGAGTCTCTGTCTTGCCTAGGTTGGCTGTGGTGGCTGAAGCTCAGGCCACACCCACAGGGCCTGGAGGCTGGGGACTGAGTGGAGGCCCTCAATTCTTGCTCTGAGTCCAGCAGGCGTGGCCGCCTGCATGACCGAGCAGGCCCTAGGAGCTATGTAGGACATGATCAGGCACTGGTGGAGCCTTTTACTAGAAAAGATTAAATTTCTAAGTTTACTGCAAATGGATGAAATTGGAGGGTATCAAGCTGAGTGAAGAGAGTCATAAAATAAAATATAAATATTAAATGACCTTACTGTATGCAGGATATAGAGAAACAAAGACAAAAGCAACACAATACCATAATGCAACAAACTTTAAGACATGATCAATAAAACTGGCAACAGAGAGGGGTAGAGGGTGATAAGGGACTGTGGGCTAATGATGGAGGAATCTTGAAACACTGGTGGAGGGATTTGCGTAGCAGCACTGTGTCACTCTATCACTGCATCACTGTCTTCTCGTTGTTCATCGATTTGCTCAAGCGGGCACCAGTAACATCTCCATATGTTTTGTTGTGTGCTTGTGTAGCCCAAGGGCATCTGCTTGCTCCAGGGACAGGAAGAGCCTCAAACCATTCTTCACGTCATAGAATTGAGGTCCATAATTGTTACTAGTTTTTGACATAACAAATAAAACATGGGTAGCTTGCCAGGCTCTGCCTTGTAGGTGGTATACTATCAGTAGAAGGCTCTCATCTTGAGCATTTACTGCACTACAACTATTAAATGAGTTCAGTAGTATTTACACTATGATACCTAAATCACTTGATCACACTTGATCACTTGAATCCTGTTATTCATCAATTTGCTCAACTGGGCTCCAATAACATTTCCATTAGACCCTATCATGTGCCAATGTGGCCCAATGGCATCTGGTTGATTCAGGAATATGAAGAGCCTCAAACCGTTCCTTCAAGGTCTTGACAAGGAAGTCTGACCACTTATAGGTGGGCAGCCACGTGAAAAGGGAAATAAAAGTGTTAATGAATTAAATGTTTAATTATTGTAGCTTTATAAAAAATAGCCCATATTTCCCCTTTTGTCTCATTTAGTCACAGACTAATAAGAATTTAGCTATGTAGACAGGTATCTGCCCCTGAATTCATGCTAGAAAAATACAATTCTTTCTATACTATTTTATAAAATATGAAAGTGATGAAATGTTTTAAAAGATTTTAAGCACATTGTTTGTATTAAAAATTAGCAGTATTGATGGCTCATTCTTCCTCTATATTCAAGAAGAGCTGTTTATAAGAGAGCGGGAGGTAGGAAGTTCAGTTAGAAAGTTAAAAAAAAATTAGGTGAAGTTAAGCCTTAAGCCTCTGAATTAAAACTATTCAGTACTTCTTTAGTGAGGCTGCTGTTTTGAATTTTTTACCCTTTGTAACTGAAATTAACCTGTATTTTATAATTGCCAATAAAAAAAATCTGTTAGGCCATTGGTTTCCATGTTTGAATGTCTGATGGAAGTAACATCATAAACATGGTTTTCTTTTAGATTCAGCTGTAGACCTATCTTTCCACGTTCTCGGTCGAAGTCAGCCAGCATTTGTGCTGCTTGGCTAATGTTTGGTGTTATTAGAACGATGTCATCAGTGAAGCAGAGGTGGTGTAGTTGCCAACCATCTATCTTCACTCCCATTCCTTCTCATTCTAATTGTCGCATGATGTTCTCGAGGGTGGCACTGAAGAGTTTTGGTGAAATGGTATCACCCTGTCGAACCCTCTTTTTGACATCAATGATCACTTCCTTGTAGAATGGTGAGATCCTGGTGGTGAATCTGTAATACAGTTCATGAAGGATCTTGATGTATTGGGTTTGAACACCCTGTTTGGCTAGGGCTCCGATGACTGCTTCAGTCTCCACAGAATCAAAGGCTTTCTGTAAATCACTGTATCACTGTATCACTGTCTTCCCGTTCATCATCGATTTGCTCGAGCGGGCCCCAGTAACATCTCCATATGTCCCGTCTCATGCTAGTAGAGCCCAAGGCATCTGCTTGCTCCAGGAACATAAAGAGCCTCATAGACCTCATTCTGTAAATCAATGATACCAATATCCAATTCTGGCAAAATGTGGATCAGGAGGTCTTGTCAAAGGTAGAAATTACCACAAACATGTGGGAGCAGAGATTAGGTAAAACAGAGAAGGGAACAGTGTGCCAATAATTGTTGAAAGTCTATTACCACATAGAACTGAGCATTAAATACAGGCAAAAGGATACACATGATAACCTCTAAGTATATGTGTTACAATCCACAATATGTAAGAGAACGAAAAGAGAAAGAGAGAGAGAGAAAGAGAGAAAAAAAATGGAGAACCTGCCACAGAGGCAGGCTAGGTAGGGGGGAAGGGAATCGGGGACATTGGTGGTAGGAAATGGGCCCTGGTGGAGGGATGGGTGCTGGAACACTGTATGGATGAAATCCAAAGATGAACATTTTTGTAATTGTTAAAATAAAGTAAATAAAAAAAATAAAAGGCTAGGTATAAATTGTATAATATTAAACAAATAAAGTTTAGCATCATTGTATCAGTGTATCACTGTCTTCCCATTCATCATCGATTTGCTCGAGTTGGCACCAGCAGTAACATCTCCATATGTCCTGTCTCATGCTAGTAGAGCCCAAGGGCATCTGCTTGCTCCAGGAACATAAAGAGCCTCAAACCATTCCCATCTGGTCATGGGAATGAGGTCTATAATTGTTACTGGTATTTGGCATATCAAATACAACACAGGTAGCTTGCCAGGCTCTGCTGTGAGGGTGGCATACTAGGCAGTCAACTATGATCTCCAGCATTTAATGATAAACTACTCTGCAGCAAGGGGCCATGAGAGCCTGGCTGTGATCAGCACTTCCGCTGGGTGGAGTTCTGATGAGAGGGAGTCCAGATATAGAAAATGGCAGCCCTCATGGAGTGGGGGTCATCTGGCTTCTTGTGAGGCTCTGCTGGGGTGGCGGGCCAGGGCTAGAACCCGCCATCCCTCCCGGCGCCTTGTGATCTGCTGGGCACAGGAAGAACCGGTAGCAGCTCTGCCCCATGTCTGTGAGTCTCTGGAACAGCATACCTGGGCAGGTCTTGAAAAAGACTGCTGCAGGGTGGGTCTCGATGGGTCAGGCTGTGATCAGCACTTCCACTGGGTGGAGTTCTGACAAGAGGGGAGTCTGGATGTGGAAAATGGCAGCCCTCATAGAGTGGGGGTCATCTGGCTTCTTGTGAGGCTCTGCTGGGTTGCGGGCCATGACTAGAACCCACCATCCCTCCCGGGCACCTCGTGATCGACTGGGCACAGGGAGAGCCGATAGCAGCTCTGCCCCATATCTGTGAGTCTCTAGATCTCACAGACATGGTGTATGAAAGAATGTTGGTAGGTATTAAAGAAGGTATTAAAGAATACATGCATACTGTGCAAAAGTTTAACATAATGATTAAAAACAAGAAAGTGCTTCAATTTGATTCTTTTTTTTTTTTTTTTTGCTTTTTTTGGTCATGCCCATCAATGCTAAGGGGTTATTCCTGGATATTTGCTCAGGAATTACTCCTTGCAGTGCTCGAGGGACCATATGGGATGCCGGAGACGGAACTCCGGGTCGGCCACATGCAAGGCAAACTCCCTACCCGCTGTGCTATCACTCCAGCCCAGATTTGATGTTTTTAAGGACATTTATTTACCTATCTGACAAACGTTTTTTAAAGAGTCTACATTCATGGGCCAGAATGTAGAGAATGCATAGTGGGTAAGGTGCTTGCCTTGCATGCAACCACCTGGGTTCCATCTCTGCCATGCCATATGATTCCCTAAGCATTGACAGGAGTGATTCTTGAATGCAGAGCCAGGAGTAATTCCTGAGCATGTCCAGGTCTGGCCCCTCAAACTAAAAAAAAAAAAAAATTAACAAAAAGAGTCCACATTCAATCTTTGAGTTTCCTTCTTCATCCTTCATCATGTAGCTGGGAGTTTAGAACAAACTGATTTATCTTAAAAACTATGTACTCTGGCCTATTTGTGTACTGTAGGTTAGATTTGATTAACACTTTAAAAATGCAATGCATTATTATAGTTGACATTCTATTAGAATATGGAAAGCCATTTAAAAATGTTTGCTAAGCTAATTTGACCTCCTTCTAACAGATGGATTAAAATTAGAGTCCTCTCTAAAGATGGCCCACAAACCAAAGAGAAAAAATGCTCAATACCATTTAATTAAGAAAATGCAGATCAAAACCACAACGAGATATCACCTCATGCCAGGGATAATGGCCCTTAAAAAAAAAGACTGCTAGACAAAAAGAACCTTCTTCTGGGGGCTGAGGGGTAGTGCAGTGAGTAAGGGGCATCTGATTTGCAAGGAACCGACCTGAGTTCAAATCGGGTATCCCATATGCCCACCAAGAACCTCCAGGAGTAATTCCTGAGTGCAGAGCCAGGAGTTATTAAAGCCTCTATGGCAAATGGTATAAATGTTCCTATAAAATCTAAAGATTGAAAATATGAACAAGAGATATTATTTCTAGATAGTTACCTGATACACATAAAAATACTAATTTGACATATTTTTTCATCCACATTCATAGCAGCATTATTCACAATAGTCATAATATGGAATCAACCTAAATGCTCATCAAGAATTGCTGGATGAAGAATCTATGAAGATCGTGGTCACCAGGGAGGGGGAGGGAGATAAAAAAGAAATGAATGAGTAGGGCCTGTTTGGCGAATGAAATGACAGTAGACCTTTGGTGGTGATTGTAAAGGCTTATGTGAATATAAATGTGAGAAATTGTACTCCTGAGATTCTATTGTATTATAAACTATGGTAAGTAAATTTTGAATTAAAACACTGGAGCATCCTAAGACATGGATTTGTACATGAATGTTGATTTCAGTACAGTCAACTGAAATTATCTGAAAAACTATTTAAAAATCACTCACATACATGTGCCTTAGGTGTTACCTTATAAGCAAAGGGAAACCCACTTCCATAGTTACTGCCTTATAAATTAAATACACAAACAATTTGAGTTTTCCCTGCTACAAAGACAATGTTTTTAGAAAACATTGAGAAGAAATAGATTATCATCAGGTCTTAAGTAAAGAAAATTGAGGAGGTATTCAAAACACATATAACTATTTTATATTTTAAAATCATCCCCCTAGGTAAGAAATTAGATTCTTAATTAATCTGCTTAATATTAAATATTAATATTAATCTGCTTAATATTAAATTTATATTCACATGTACCCTTGGTTTTGCAAATGAATTTGTCTAATTTTGAAGGGATGTCTTTTACTGTGTGAATTTAATCTCAACAAATAGCTATGAAATACTATATATTCACCAGGTGAAATTTGCTATGGAGAGGAAGGGAGCTACATAAACTCAATGGTTTTCACTACTTAAAAAAACTCATCACTTAGCGATAAGTTCAACTACAAATTTCATCAATGTAATTACAAGAAAGAACTCAGTGAATGCTGTATTTAACCATAATTGTGAATCACAGGCTTTCTGAAGACCAATGCTCACTATTTATGACGTTCACTACTCGTGAAACACACATGAAAGAAGGGGTTTCAGTCATTCACCAGTACTAATAGAAAAGAAAGAGAGAGAAAGAGAGAAAGAGAGGCAGAGAGAGAGGTGCAAGAGTGAAATGAGACATTGATGGTGAAAAATGAACACTGGTGAAGGGATGGGTGCTGGAACATTATAAAACTGAAATCCAATCTTGAGCAACCTTGTAACTGTGTAACTTAATGCAATTCAATAAAAAAATTTAAATTTTAAATACTGATAAGAGTCTGAACAGCAAAATCCATGATCAAAACAATCAATTTTAAGTGTACCTGTATATTTTCAATATCAAGCACAGTGACAAATAAATGTTCAATTACGGTGGTTAAATTAGTTAACACCAAATAATTAAATTAATAATAAAGCATTGTGAAATCCAGAGAAACTCACAGTTAAATCTGTTTATTTCAGAACATGAAGACTCAATCAGGGGGCACTTGTGATAGTACATGAATAACAGACATGGCGTTGATTCAGTCTTTGCATACTTAAAAAAACCCTAAAGAACTGAAGGCTTAAGGATCAACATACTGAATTGTTTAGTATTCAGCCAGGCTGGATAAAATTTCCAATTTCTGGGGCCAGAGCAATAACACAGGGGGAAGGGTACTTGTCTTGCACATGGAAGCCAGGTTTGATCACTGGCACCCTATATGATCCCCCGAGCACCACAGAAGTAATTCCTGAGTGCAGAGCCAGGAGTAATCCCTAAGCATCGCCAGGTGTGACCCAAAAAGCAAAAATTAAAAAAATACAATTTCTAATATGTAAACTTTGATTCATAATCAAATAAGGCCAATCTCTTGTCCAAGGATATCTCTCTTTATGCAACAGACTCTACTCACCACTGCAACCAGACTGGTCTCTATTCCCGAGAGTGTCTGGTCATCTCTAATTCTATTAACAGTCATGCTTTGAATACCTAAAAACAATACACTAGATATGGGAGCTATAGAACGTTCTCGATCATAGAACTGAAAAAGTGATAGTATTTGTGCTTTATATTATTGTAAAGATACTTTCTCTAGTATTTAGGATATTTGTTTAGATATCTTAAAATGGAAAGATAAACATGACTGAACCAAACTCACTTCATCTTTTTTCTCTCTTGTATAAGAACCTGTAGTGGTAGTTAGTCCCAGAATGATTGGAAGCTCTTTTCCAAAAAGTCATCCATTAACTCAAGTTCCTCTTACCTTGTTACATCTGTTCAGGTGTCACTATAATTTATTAGATAAAATTGTCTTGAGAGAGAGAAGTAGTAGTAGAAGAAGAAGGAGGAGGAGGAGGAGGAAGAGATGAAGGAGGAGGAGGAGGAGGTGGAGGAGGAGGAGAGGGAGAAGATAAGAAGAAGAAGAAGAAGAAGAAGAAGAAGAAGAAGAAGAAGAAGGAAGAAGAAGAAGAAGAAGAAGAAGAAGAAGAAGAAGAAGAAGAAGAAGAAGAAGAAGAAGAAGAAAGAGGAGGAGGAGCTGGAGGAGGAGGAGGGAGGAGGAGCTAGAGGAGGAGGAGAAGAAGAAGAAGAAGGAAAAGAAGAAGAAGGAAAAGAAGGAGAAGAAGAAGGAGGAGGGGGGGAAGGAGGGAGGAGAAGCAGCAGCATAAAGGCAAGCTGGGGAAGGGGAGGGAATCCAGGACATAGGTGGTGGGAAATGTGCACTGGTGGAGGGATGGGTGCTGGAACACTGTATGACTGAAACCCAATCATGAACAGTTTTATAATTATATTTTGCATGGTTTATAATAAATATTTTTAAATTGTCTTACTACCATTGTTTACATGCTTTTAAAAACAGAAACATAATTGATAAATAATATTATAATAGATTCTGGTGTACAGAGCAATGATGTAATATTTATCTATATTATGAAATGTGATCATTACAATAAGTTCACTTAACATCCACCACATGTATATTTATAATTGATTTACTTCTTTAATATAATTTATTAAGCCTCATCAGTCTGTAAGCTTCATGTAAGTTTCAGGTTTATAGCATCATGATTTGATATTTGTATATAATGCAGCATTATCACACCAAAAGGTGGTTTCTATCTATCACCATATAACTGACCCCTTTCACTAGTTTTTATCTATCCACCAACATACTACCTTCAAGTAACCATTACTCTTATTTATTAATCTAAGAGTTTGTATTTGTTGTTTTGATTTGCTTTTTTATAAGTGATTTTTATGATGAATAATTTTAATATAAACTTTCAAATATACTATTAATTGTAAGTACATGTTTTATGTTAAATTTACATAGCTGGTTTATTTTATAATTGAAATATTTCTCATTTGAGCCCCTTTTACACTTTATACCTATTCACCCACTGAACCTCTGGAAATCATTATTCTATTTTCTATATCACTGGATTTAATTTTAGAAATTCCATACACAATAAAATCATATAGTAGCTATTTTTCTTAGTGTGACTTATTTCACTGAAGACAGTTCCCACATGATCCATTCATGGGCATATTAAAAGTAAATTAATGTATCAAATACCATGATCCAAGTGTGATATATTTCAAGGATCCAATGTCCCCAATTCAATCACTATGATATTACATACTTAGAATGTACAGCATTTAAAATATATGATCATCAGGGCCAGAGAGATAGTACAACAGGTAGGGTATTTTCCTTGTACACAGCATCTCAGGCAATACACACTGCCCTCTGAGTCCTGTCAGGAGTGATCCCTGAGTGCAGAGCCAAGAGTAATACCTGGCCATCTGCTGGGGGGTGGTCCCAAACCAAAAACCACCACCTACAACAAAATATGATCATCTTAATAAGTGAACTAAAATAAACAAAACAGAGCATCCAATTATTATTTAAAAAACTCTTAACAAACATATCTCAATATAATAGATACCATATGATTACTAATTTGACTTATGTGACAAGACAGGAGCTAACGTCATACTCATTGGTGAAATAACTTGTTGGAACGAGAACAACATGCTCTCTCTTGTCGCTTTACATAAGCTCTGGCCAGAGAAGTTTAGCAATCTGTCACTACACTGATGGATCTGTGGAATATGGATCTGTGGAATGCTGAGTGAATAAGGTGGAAGGAAATGGACAGGTACAGAATGACCCATATCATTTGTGGGATATAAAAAATAAAGAACAAGCAGACAGAGAACAGAGTCTGAGAACTGATCTATAGGACTGGACTTACCATAGTGGAAGACAGATGTGGGGGGTACAGGGAAGAAGGAGGGTGAGAGTTGAATAAGGAGATGCCATGTTATTGAAACATTGTATATATAAAACCTTATCATTAACTGTACTGTAAATGATGGTCACTTGATCACTTGATCACTTGAATCCCGTTATTCATCGATTTGCTCGAGCGGGTGCCAGTAACATTTCCATTGGACCCTATCACGTTCCAATGTAGCCCAATGGCATCTGGTTGATTCAGGAATATAAAGAGCCTCAAACCGTTCCTTCAGGGTCTTAACAGGGAAGTCTGACCATCTTGTAGTCTGACCATCTCGGCGGCCACTTGATCTTTTGACATCCCGTGTGATCCAGTTGGTAACAGCTCTTGTCCAGGGGTTGTCTCCAAATCGCATTACATGTCCAGCCCATCTGATTTTCGATGCCTTGGCAAACGAGACAGCGTCCCTGATTCTGGAATAGCGACGGAGGTCAGAACTCCGGATTCCTTCACTCACTTGAGTGAGACGTGATATTCCAAGCATAGCTCTTTCGATGCCTCTCTGGGAAACCCGAATAGCATTCTCATCCTGCTTTTGTAGGGCCCAGGTCTCTGAGGCATATGTTAATGCAGGGAGAACGGTGGAGTCAAAGAGATGTGCCCGGAGCCAGAGGTTCTTTGTCCTTTTAGCTATTTCTTCAATGCCTTTGAAGGCATTCCATGCCGCCTCTCTTCCTCCTGCGCAGCTCAGGTTTTAGGTCGTTCATCATGTTGACTTCTCGACCTAGGTACACATAACTGCTGCATTCAGAGATGTTTGTTCCATTGAGAGTGAATGGGGCCTCCGGAACTAGTTCATTTCTCATGAACATAGTTTTCTTCAGATTCAGCTGTAGACCTACCTTTCCACATTCTCTGTTAAAGTCAGCCAGCATTTGTGCCGTTTGGCTAATGTTTGGTGTTATTAGAACGATGTCATCAGCGAAGCGGAGGTGGTGTAGTTGCCAACCATCTATCTTCACTCCCATTCCTTCCCATTCTAATTGTCTCATGATGTTCTCGAGGGTGGCACTGAAGAGTTTTGGTGAGATGGTATCACCCTGTCGAATCCCTCTTTT
>JAJIBD010014102.1:0-22471 GCA_021461705.1 Cryptotis parvus
GTTAAAGACAAGAACCTGCGAGGTTGGATAAGGCCGGAGCCTTCCCAGCCGGCCAGGGGTGGCAGAGGCAGATGGGGAGAAAGTGACCCTCTCTCTCCTCCCATAAGCCGCAAGGGGAGGCTCACCAACATCAGAGTGACCTTAGTCCCTTACACCCCAAAAAGGTGGTCATGCCGAAGAACTTGGGCAAGCTGTAAGTAAGCCATCCTGGCTTCGACAAGGGACAGCCTAAGCACTGTGAGAAGTATAAGAGTATGGTCATGGAACAAACTGCCATGGCCCCAAAACAAGCAACTGATTAGGGACCCTGCTGGGATTAGGAAAACCTAACTTGGCCTAAGGGCCGTAGTCTGGGAAACATAGTGTGATGTCCCCAGGAAAAGCCACCCCTTGCCAAGAGTCCAGAGAGATTATGTTTTTAAACATAATCTAGGGTGTAGATAAAAGTCTATCTCTTTACTGTGTTTATAAAAAGTGACTAGAAATACCACTAAGAAGTAAATTTAATGTGATTGTTTAAACGGATTACCAGTAAAGGAAATGAGAAAGAGATAAGCTCCTAGATGGAATCCCACCCTTGGATGGATGCCTAGAAGGAATCTAAAGTGCTGTAGCCCCTAGAGGAATCTTGCCCTAGCCCTGAAGGAAGGGCTTTACATCTGTTCTTTGTTTGCCACATAGGGGTTCCTGTGCTCAGAGGCAGGAATAAACCCTGAGCATCGCAAGGTGAAGGGAAATAAAAAAGCCCAGAGGAGAGAAAAAATACGTTAGATTTTTTTTTTTCTTTTTTGGGTCACACCTGGTGAAGCTCAGGGGTTACTCCTGGCGTTTGTTTTTTTTTTGTTTGTTTGTTTGTTTTGTTTTTTGTTTTTTTTGCTTTTTTTGGGTCACACCCGGCAATGCTCAGGGATTTCTCCTGGCTCTGCACTCAGGAATTACTCCTGGCAGTGCTTGGGACCATATGGGATGCCGGGAATTGAACCCAGGCTGGCTGCGGCAAAGCAAATGCCCTACCCACTGGGCTATCGCTCCAGCCCCTACTCGTGGCTGTTTGCTCAGGTAAACTCCTGGCAGTGCTCAGGGGACCATATGGGATGCCGGGATCGAACCCAGGTCGGCCGCGTGCAAGACTAACACCCTCCCCACTGTGCTATTGCTCGCCCCGTATGTTAGATATTAAGTAGTTTGAATCCACTTCTTCATAATAACATAACACCTATTACCTTGCAGATATAATTACACCTCATTGTATTACAAATAAATACATGTCTAGATTTTTTTATTTCTGAAGAAATCATTGAATTTTTAATGTTTTTACTCTTTTATTGAGGAGGCAGGGTTGGGCCACGCTCTGAGGTGCCCAGGGCCCGCTCTGCTCAAGAGGAAACCGCTGGCAGTGTCGGGGGACCATATGCAGGGGCCAAACGAGGGTTGGCTACAAGGAAAGGTAAAACCTAAACTAACTGAATTAATTTACACATTTCATTGAAAATTCCATTAAAAAGGACTTAAGATTTAGCTCTCATCTCCTAGGTTAGTTCACAGCAGGAGTTCCAAATTCAGTCATGAGCTCTTCCCACCACCGGCTCCTACCTCAGAGAGGGCCTTACCTCCACAAAAGGGCCTACTTCTCCCGAAGCTAGAGTCAGATTGTTGTCCGTGCTAAACCTGGTCAGGCACTTCACGTAAAAACCACAGGAGCCACAGAATCGGGCGGATGGATGATTGCTTGCCCCACACTTAGGGCAAACAGAGTGGGAAGCAGAAATACCATGCTAAGGAATAAGAAATGTTCACACATTAAAAAATTAGTATGAGTGTCAATTTTCCTACAAGAATTATTTTCATACCACACAATCTCCACCATCAAAATAATACATGCCTTTACCTTTTGACCCAGTTATTCTATTTTCTAGCAATTATATCCTACAGGTGGATGGGGAAGGTACACAAAAAAAGTATATTCAAGGCCATGAATGATTGCGGTTTGAGAGGACAAACTAGAAACAACCTAAATGTTCATCATGGGAATGGTTTAAAACGGAGTAAAAGCAGACTGTGAAAGATGATACGATACAGTCACCGCAGAGGAGGAGCAGGTGCACTGCTGGTGAGGAGAACTGGGTTGCTCACATAATGGTCCCAGTCTACTAATGCAGCAAGCGGCTGGAAAGAGCACAGGAGAAGCTGGTCGGAGACTGCCTCTGAACAGAGGGAGCTGTGGGACAGGGTGAGAAGGGACCCGAACTGTCCACTATAAACCGTTTGTGCTATCTGCAAGCAACACTTTCAAATAAAAAACATAAATAATTGTGATTTAAAAGGTAATCAAACTATTCACACAACATCTGTTTGTATGCAGACAGGACAATGCCAAGGAGAGAAAAGTTTTAATCTCAAAGAAATGTCAATTTAAAAACAGGAGACATTCTCCTTGAAAGTCTTCTTTATCTATCTCTCTGGTGTTTTATAGATAAAGACACCAATACTTAAATCTCAAAAAAAAGTGATTTCTGCAAGGTCTGCAAAAAAGAGGGAAGAAGAGAAACCAAGTTCTCCTAAGCCGGAGGTGAGGAGTTGTTTTAAAACACCTACCGATGGGGCAGGAGCAATAGCACAGTGGGGAGAGCGTTTGCCTTGCATATGGCCAACCCGGGTTCGATTCAGGAATCCCATTTGGTTCCCGAGCACCACCAGGAATAATTACTGAGTGCACAGCCAGGAGTGACCCCTGAGCATTGCCAGGTGTGATCCAAAAAGCAAAAAATTAAAAAAAAAACCCAAAATAAATAAATAATAAATAGATTGATTAATTACATAAAAATAGGGGCTGGAGAGTACTCTGATAGGGCACCTCGCCCTGTGTGCAGCCGACCTGAGTTCAATTCCTGGCACACCCACATGTTCTCCTGAGCCATTCCAGGAGTGATCTAAAACCATCATCATCATCATAAAACACATACTGGATTATCAAGCAAGCAGGTGGAAGAGGGAGCAATCTGAGAAATGCTCGATGGCACCACAACACAAATTGAATTAAATCCAGAATCCTGAGTGGGGACCTCTCAGAAAGTTCACTAACAAATTCAATCACTGTCTCTGAGAAAAGAGCCCTGCTGTAAAACAAAGAGAAAGGTGGGGGCCGGAGCGATAGCCCAGCGGGTAGGGCGTTTTTGCCTTGCACCCGCGGCCCGCCCGGCCAGGAGTTCGATCCCTGGCATCCCATATGGTCCCCTGAGCACCACCAGGAGTGATTCCTGAGTGCAGAGCCAGGAGAAATCCCTGAGCATTGCCAGGTGTGACCCAAAAATGCAAAAAAAAAAACAAAACAAAGAGAAAGGTGGGGACCTAACAGCTAAGGAGTGGGGCCCAACCTGAGGGAGGGAGAGACAGAGCACAGATTGCTGAAGTCCATAATGTAGCACTAGGAAAGTAGAGACAAGCTAAAACAGACACCCCAAGTTTGAAATTCTATCCCTGCAAAATCTGACTGAGGGGCAATAATTAGATGAGGCATTTAGGGCCAGAACTTTCAGTAGGCTGCACACAGCAGACTTCTGCAAGACGTCTCACAAAATTCAACAACAAAAACACTAACAGTGCCATCAAAGTTGAACAGACACTCCTCCAAAGAAGACATGCAGGTGCCAACAGGCAAAATAGAAACTATTGATCATCGCGAGTTATTGGAAATACAAATTATTGGAAAATGCCAATGCAGTATCATCTCACACCACTGAGAACAGCCTATATAAAAATAAACCCACCTTGAAACAGCCAGTTAGAAGAAGGGTGTTGAGAAAGGAAACGCATTCAGTTAGTGGGAGTACACTACGGTTAGCCTCTACAGGAAGCAGTATGGAGACTGCACAAAACTGAAGAGAGCCAACAACCGTATCACATCTATGTTACATCTGCTACAGTGACTCCACTCCTTATCAACTATTGTAAGAACACAAAACACTAACTTGAAAAGAAATATGCACATCTATGTTCATTGTAGCACATTTAGAATAGTTAAGAACTGAAAGAAGACAAATGTCCAACAACAGATGACAGGAAAACGGAAAAATATTATATATATGTATATATATATATATATATATATATATATATATATATATATATACACACACACACATACACAATGAAATATTACCAACTCACAATTAAAAAAATCTGGCATTTCACTATAACTTGGTTAAGAGTCAGGAGAGAAAATACAAATACTTGATGATCCTGCTGATATCTAAACAAAGCAAGAGAACAAACAGCCAATGAAAACAAACACTTAGACTCTCAAAACAAAACTGAATTTGTTAAGTGGAACTAAGGATATGAAGGAGTTTGGAGTGACTTCAGAACAGTGGTGGGGTATATTCTGGTGAAGGGTGTGGGTGAGTAATGTTAACTACATACTGCATAAATATTAGTACTATAAAACCATGTTATAGTACTATTTATAGTTTATAGTTTAATAGTACTATAAACTATAGTACTATAGTTTAATAGTTTATAATAGTTTATAGTTTAATAGTACTATAAACTATAAATAGTTTAATAGTTTAGAGTTTACTAGTACTATAAACCATGCTACTTCAATAAAAACCTAAAACCAATGTAAAAATAAAAATACCTACTGTGATTCCACACAAGTCACAGAAGATAGTTTTCTGGGGATTCTGGTGGCCACATTTGGAGCAGGAAATGGTCTCCCCTCTTTGAGTGGATGGAGGAGAGACTTTATTTCCCCTGTAACGAGGGCTGGGGAACACAATGGCATTAATAGATTAACATATTTCTAATGTCTGCTCAACCCAGAAAAGAAAAATGAAAGTTCAAAATCATGCATGCCCTGGGAACACACTAAGTTTATCTAAAGAGGAAAACTGAGAACTTCAACAAAAAGGTGGTACAGAGAGCTTGCAGGACAGCGCTCAGGGCTTGCCCCTGGCTCTGTTGTCCTTTGGGGATAACTCCTGGTGGTGCTCAGGGGCCATACACGGTGCTGGGGTTTGAACTGAGGTTTGCCATGGGCAAGGCAATCACCTTAGCCCCTGTACTATCTCTCCAGCCCCGCTTCACAAAATGCTGCTGAGTGGAGCCTTGTACATCTTGATATTCCTCAGTATCTTTTTTTTTAAGTATTTTATTATACCACCGTGAGATATACAAATAAAAAGATATACAATTAAAAAGTTCATGTTTGGGTTTTGGTCATACAGTGTTTCAGCATCCGTCCCTCCACCAGTGCCCATCTCCCACCAACAACATCCCCGGTTCCCTCCCCCTTCCCCAGCCCTGCTCCATGGCAGGTTCTTTATTTCTTTGCCTTTCTCTCTCTTTCTCTTTTCCTTCCCTTCCAGACTATGGATTACAGAACATACATTAAAAGGTTGTCATGTGAATCCTTTTGCCTCTATTTAATGCTCAGTTCTAGGTTGGCATTAGTACCCTCGACTATTATTAGCACCCTGTTCCATTTTCTGTCTTTCCTAAACTCTGACTCCCACACGTTTGTGATAATTTCCACCTTTGACAAGACCTCCCGATATATGCTTCACTTGACCTTGGATATTGGTATCATAATATGTACATATATATTTATGCCATGCAAATAAATGCAGTCATTCTGTATCTGTCTCTCTCCTTCTGGCTAATTTCGCTCAACATAATCTTCTCCATGTCCATCCATTTATAGGCAAATTTTATAACTTCATTTTTCCTAACAGCTGCATAGTATTCCATTGTGTAGATGTACCAAAGCTTTTTTATCCAGTCATCGATTTTCGGGCACTCTGGTTGCTTCCAGATTCTGGCTATTGTGAATAATGCTGCTATGAACATAAAAGTAGGGATGGTGTTTCCACTGCGTATTTTTGGTTTCCCAGAGTAGATTCCCAGGAGTGGTATGGCTGGGTCAAATGGGAGTTCAATTTCTAGTCTTTGGAGGAAAGTCCATATTGTTTTCCAGAAAGGCTGTACCAGCCGGCATTCCCACCAACAATGGATGAGTGTCCCTTTTCCCCACATCCACGCCAGCACTTGTTGTTCTTGCTCTTTTGAATATGTGCCAGTCTCTGTGGTGTAAAGTGGTATCTCATTGTTGTTTTGATTTGCATCTCTCTGATGATTAGTGATGATGAGCATTTTTTCATATGTTTTTTGGCCATTCGAATTTCTTCCTTGCTGAAGTTTCTGTTCATTTCTTCTCCCCATTTTTGATGGGGTTGTTTGTTTTCTTCTTGTAAAGTTCTACCAGTGCCTGATATATCCTGGATATTAACCCCTTATCAGATGGGTATTGGGTGAATATTCTTTCCCATTCTGTGGACTGCTTTTGTATCTTAGTCACTGTTTCTTTTGAATATTCCTCAGTATCTTTAACATCAAAGGTACAAGCTGACTGTTGATAATCTACCACAATATGAACAAAAAAGAGACAAGAACTAGACTGACAATGGTGCCACAATTTTGGCTTCTGTGGGGCTCTGGTTTTCATTTGGATATATGAATTTATATTCTATGCCTGGCACATGGAAAGAATTGCTTTGTCTTGGGGAAGCGATAGAGTTGTTTTGTGGTGGAGCAGAACGATAGAATAGGGAGTGAGGCGTGCAGCCAATCCCTGTTTGATCCCTAGTACCACTAATGGTCCCGTTCAGTCACTCCTAAGGACAGGCAGGAATAGCCTCTGAGTACCGTAAAAGATGGCCCAACCTCCCCTCAAACACAGGAAAGAATTGCTGTGTGAAAATTCTGAGTCTGTTTTAGATAGACCTAGACTGGGAATCTTTGCTCTTGCTCCTTATCTTTTACCCATATGAGAGTTTTACTCAAATGGGGATGCAGGATTAATCACTGCAACCTAATCCCCTACTATGTGCAGGTAGTGTTAAAACTGCACCTGTACCTACTATCAGCTCACTATACAACACCCTCCACGTCTCCTGGGCCTCTGCTTGTTGCCACACCCACCAGCAGGTTTACAGAAACACTGCAAACCTAATGGGGAAAACTCATAAAAAGCTCACCAAGCACAATGAGTGAAAATAATGACACAGAAGGCTCAAACAGCACCAACCAGCTCAGACAATAATTTTAGTTGCACCCCAGCAAGGATGTTTAATGAGCTTAAAGAATGATTTTACAGGGAGTCAGCAAAGCACAAGTAAGTACAAGAGTCCAAAAAATAAAACTATAAGAGAAAATAAGCAGAAATGAAAAGTATGGTACATATATATACATATATATGTAATACATACATATATATCTATAACCTCAACAGAAGAGCCAGAGCAATAGTAGGGCATTTGCTTTACACATATATGACCTGGGTTCAATTTTCAGAATCCCATATGGTCCCCCAAGCACTGCCAGGAGTAATTCCTGAGTACAGCACCAGGAATAACCCCTGAGTACTGCCAAGTGTTGCCTCCAAAAACCAAAATATAAACAACAACAATAAAGCAAAACAAATTTTAAAAGCTCAATAGAAACTCTGAGCAGCTGAGAAAAAGATCAAGGCCCTCCAAGAGGAAATGGAGGAAACTGCTAAAAAAACAGAAGATGGGGGGAAAGTCTAAAAAGAGATGGAGAGGCAAAAGTAATATGCATGATATGACTTCAGTAATTGCAAACCATAGTGATGTAAAGGGAAAAGAGGGGGAAGTTCCTGCCATAGATGTGGACTGGGTGTGTGGGAAGGGAAAAGAAAAGAAGGAATACTAGGGACACTTCTGGAGGAAGGGGGCACTAGTGAAGGGACTGGTATTGGAACACTACTCTGAAACTCAATCATGAATAATTTTGTAACTTGATATTTCATGGTGATTCAATGAATTTTTGAAAGCAGCAGCAGCTATGTTATACATATATACAATGGAATACTACTAAGCCATTATAAAGATGAAGTCATGCAATTTGCTGATACATGGATAAGAGATCTAGAGAGTATCATGCTGAGTGAAGTAAGTCAGAGGGAGAGGAACAGGGACAGAACGATCTCTGTCATATGAGGAATAGAAAGAAAGAAAGGAAGAAGGAAGGAAGGAAGGAAGGAAGGGAGGGAGGGAGGGAGGGAGGGAGGGAGGGAGGGAGGGAGGGAGGGAGGGGGAGAGAGAGAGAGAGAGAGAGAGAGAGAGAAAGAGAGAGAGAAAGAAAGAAAAAGAAAGAAAGAAAGAAAGAAAGAAAGAAAGAAAGAAAGAAAAGAAAGAAAGAAAGAAAGAAAGAAAAGAAAGAAAGAGAGAAAGAAAGAAAGAAAGAAAGAAAGAAAGAAAGAAAGAAAGAAAGAAAGAAAGAAAGAAAGAAAGAAAGAAAGAAAGAAAGAAAGAAAGAAAGAAAGAAAGGATATAAATAGCCTGCCACAGAAGCAGGCTAGGGAGGGGGAGGGAATCAGGCACATTGGTGGTGGGCAGTGGGTACTGGTGGAGGGATGGGTGCTAGAACACTGTATGGCCGAAACCCAAATATGAATATTTTTGTAATTGTTAAAAACAAATAAATAAATTTTGAAAAAATAGTAGGGAAATAACTAATGCCCAAAGGCAATGAAAACAAGAGCAGGAGAACTGGTCCCAGTAGGAAGCTTGCCACTAACTAGGGAAAAGGGAGAGGGAGGATATAAGGGAAGGGACCACCCATAACAATGATACAGGAGGTGGTCACTCTGGACTGGACTTGGTGCTGAAAGGAGGTAAAGTGGCATGCATAGTATCCTGTCAGTAACAGTACTGTAAACTACAATGCTTAAAAAGGGAGAGGGGAAAAAAGGAACAAAAGTAGTGCCCGCTATGGAGATGGGGGTGGGGGTGAGAGTGGGGAGCCGGAGCAGTGGTGGGGAGGCAGCGCCAAAGGGAAATAGGACATTGGGGGAGAAGTGGACACTGTGGTGAAGGGGTTAAAGCACTGTGTGCCTGCGACTCAATCATGAACAACTTGTAATATCAATCATGGTAATTCAATTTTTTTAAAAAATTGTAAATAAGTAAATAAACAAAACTTACAACTCATTAAAAAATTTGTTTAAGACATGTGGGGGGCCAGTGCAAGAGAACAGTGGGTAGAACACCTGCCTAGCACATGGTCAACTCTGGATCCAGCTCCAGAGGCCCGCCAGGAGTAATCCCTGGGCACAGATTCAGGAGTAAACCCTGAGCGCAGCTGGGTGTGGTCCAAATCAAAAAAAAAAAATAAAGATATTAGTGAGTATGAATATAATGTGTATATACTCACATTCTAATGTGAATGGGTTTACTTCTCCAAGTCTGTAAGATTTTCATGCAGTTAATTTTTTAAAGAATGCTAAGAAATCACTGATTTCATAGTCTTGAAATTGAGAGCTTAAAAGTGGGAGTAGGGGTAGCCAGTAGGCTGAGCACAGGCTTTACTTCAGGCTCAGGTTCAGCCAGGAGTGGCTCCTGAGCAATTTGAGACAATTTTTTTTTTTTTTTTTTTTTTTTTTGCTTTCTGGGTCACAGCTGGCAATGCTCAGGGGTTTCTCCTGGCTCTGCACTCAGGAATTACTCCTGGTGGTGCTCGGGGGACCATATGGGATGCCAAGGATCGAACCTGGGCTGGCCGCGTGCAAGGCAAATGCCCTACCCGCTGGGCTATCGCTCCGGCCCCTGAAGATGATTTTTTAAACAAAGAAGGAAAACCACAAGAAAACTGGAACATTTTCATGTTGATGAAATGTATACACAAAGTTGCCTTCCAAAGTGGAAACGGTCTTTTCAGCGTACCACAGAGCACATAGAGCTTTTAATTTATTTTAGCTTCTCTTTGCCCTTCTATTTTGTTAATGCTGAACAGTTAAGATCCAGTAAATAGAGGATTCAACCTACCTGTGGTGATTCAGGCAGGGTCCCCTCACAGGTGACACAGTGGCTCAGGTGAACAGGATTCCCTGTGCCGCAGGTGCGGCAGATAACCTTCTCCTTGAAAAAGAGAGAAGAAGACATATAAGTCCTTTGAGAAAACCACTGCAGAGAGTTCACCTACTGCATTCTTTGAAGTTGTGTAAAATTCCCCTGGCATAATCTGCATTTGTCAGAGCTCAGAGAGTTGGAGCTCAGCTTACAATAAGGCCTCAAGTTTGGTCCTTAGCAGCACATGAATGGACACCAGCACTGAACTTCCTGGCCCTCACAAATGGTATTACTGGGAGTGGCCCCAACCCCTCTGAACACTGCAACAGAGACCCTTAAAATAAATTAAAATATAATAACCTCAACTGCGTAACAAGGTAACATAACTACCTTTCCCTGTGACAATTCTGAGACAAAGCAGTGCTCTATCACTCTGTATTGGGTGATATGCCCTAATGAGCTCTAGGCTCTTGCTAACACTTAGTGTATGTTAAGAGCTCCTTCCTGCCTTAAGGAATCTCCAGAGAAATACAATAGGAGCGTGGGCAGAATTGGATTGATTTTATAACTTTATATGGCACAAATTAACATGAGTCTAGGCTAGCTATAATCATTCCAAGAGACAATTGGTGACACTGGATCAACCATAATGCAATCAGTTCTGCTAGTTCAAAGAGAAATGCCAGTTGGCCTCTGGGCAAACAAACTGTCTCTGATTCTAAAGGTAAAGTTACAAGTTATTCTGACAGATTACGGACCCTAGTGGAGGTTTAGAGATTTGCTGGACTTGGGTGGCTATATATTCATGATACGATAAATTATATCCTGAGCTGCTTCCCGATTCAGAGATGTCACCCCCTCCCCACTTTGCAAGGAAGCTTCATATGGCAGGATATCAGCTCTGGCATATCAGCAATTGTTAAGCCTGGGCCAGGGGCCTAAGATTTGCATTTCTGGTTTTTTTTTTTCTTTTTTGGGTCACACCCGGCAATGCTCAGGGGTTTCTCCTGGCTCTCCACTCAGGAACTACTCCTGGTGGTGCTCGGGGACCATATGGAATGCTGGGGATTGAACCCAGGCCGGGAGAGCCAGCCGCATGCAAGGCAAATGCCCTACCCGCTGGGCTATTGCTGTCCCCAAGATTTGCATTTCTATATGGTCTTTTGGGCCCATTCAGAAAGGCTGGCCCTCAACTCTTAAAGAATATACCTGTCCTTTGTCCCTAGAAAGCCCAGCCCATGATGGGCTGGTCTGGAAATCCTTGACAGGCTTCTGGCAACAAAAGAAGTAAGTAGGAATCAGAAGGGGCCGTTGCTGTCTTCTTCCAGTCTGGATCTGCTCTCCAGCCTGGGCACATCGTACAGGGTCCAGCAGCCACCTTGGCTTGAGTACTCTAAACTGAGCATGTGGTCTGTGTCTAGCTAGGAATTGGAAGTTTAGAGTTTTCCTGACCTTGGATTGTAATGCCAGAACTCATGCGAGTAAAAGCTTTTTAAACTTTGCTGGGTTCATGAATCTTCTTGCGTCTGCTGGCTGCCAGTCCCCTTGGGGCAGAGCGGGATTCATTCCTGCTCCCCCAATATTGTGGGAAATGCACTGCACCCAAGTTCAGCAGCAGTAGTGTTTTCTGACACTCACAGACTCAAATACCTTAATAGGAATGATTTGGGACTGATGTAACCATTAGATTTCCTTACCAAGAATGCTAAATATGGGGGCCAGAGTGATAGCCCAGTGGTAAGGCGTTGGCCTTGCACACAGCCGGCCTGTGCCGGCCTGGGTTTGATCCCCAGCATCCCATATGATCCCCAAGCACCACCAGGAGTAATTCCTGAGTGCAGAGCCAGGAGTAACCCCTGAGTGCCACCAGGTATGACCCAAAAAGCAAAAAAAAAAAAAAAAAAAAGCTAAATATCCATGAAAACATATTTTAAAAGTCAGAGACCAGTGCTATACAGAAAGTACAAGAGTAAAGCACTTCTCTTGCATGTAGCCAGCCCCTGTTCAATCCCCACAACCACATAAGGTCTCCTGAGCACTTATGAAATGTAATCACAGAGCCAGGAGTAAGCCCTAAGCACTGAGGCCAGAGTGACAGTACAGCAGTTAGGGCATTTGCCTTGCATACGGCTTACCCGGGTTTGATCCCCAGTATCCCATATACCCCGAGCACCACCACAAGTAATTCCTGAGTGCAGAGACAGGAATAACCCCTGAGCATTCCCGGATATGATCCTCCTCCCCAAAAAAGAAAGCCCTAAGTACTGCTGGGTAGAGCCCCAAACCAGGTACTTCCCCCACTCAACCATAAAAACATCAGGGACCAAAGATGTGGCTCAGATGTAGCGAGCACTGCCTTACTTGAGGCCCCATGCTCAGTACTCAGCACTGCCAAGAGAAGCAAAGTCAGTACATTCTTTTTCCATTTCTTCACAGTACTTGTAACAAATATAGATGAATTAAAGTATTTTGAAGGACCCAACTTAGACACAGGAGTTAAACTTGTCTTGCCAAAATAGCTAGAAGATGAGTACAAGTGACAATCTTTTTCTTTCATAAAACTTGCATTTTCAATGGAGGCAGGCTAGGGGAGGGGGAAGGAATGGGGGACATTGGTGGTGGGAAATGGGCACTGGTGGAGGGATGGGTGCTGGATCACTATATGACTGAAACCTAAATATGAACATCTTATGAACATCTTTGTAATTGTATATCTCACAGTGGTATAATAAAATACTTTAAAAAATTTTAAGGGGCCGGAGTGATAGCCCAGCGGGTAGGGTGTTTTCCTTGCATGCGGCTGGCCTGCACCGGCCCGGGTTCAATCCCCAGCATCCCATATGGTCCCCTGAGCACCGCTAGGAGTAATTCCTGAGTGCAGAGCCAGGACTAACCCCTGAGCATCGCCGGGGTGTGACCCAAAAAAGCAAAAAAAAAATTTTTTTAATTGCATTTTCAGGGGCTGGAGCAATAGCACAGTGGGTAGGGTGTTTGCTTTGCACGCAGCCAACCTGGGTTCAATCCCTGGCATCCCATATGGTCCCTTAAGCACCGCCAGGAGTAATTCGTGAGTGAAAAGCCAGGAGTAACCCCTGAGTGTCGCCAGGTGTGACCCAAAAAGCAAAAAAAAAATAAATAAATAAAAAATTGCAGTTTCAAAAGGATTACTCCTGGATTTAAAGATACTATGGCTATACACAATCTGTGTTTATCTTTGGCTTGGATTCCTCAAATTGATATGAAAACTATCCCATACATTTGTTCCTCTCTACCATTCCACAAAATGGGAAGACTTTAGATACAAATATGAAGGTAGCATCTGTGTTGCCTTGCCTACAGATCCATGCTACAGGTATACCTATATAATATGGACACCACCGCCTAACACACAGATGTGTTGCATAGGGATTAATCTTGTATATGCAATCCATCATTAACTGAAATGATACTATGTGATGCATAACTATACAGTGAGCTTGACTTATAACTAAATATTACCCCTGTTCCTCCTGATTTAAGTAGTTTGGAATGATATTATTTTCATGCGTTCTGAATAACAGACTAGTATGACTAGGCTCTGCCATAATGGCTGAACAAAGTAACAGACGCTTAAAAAGGAGAAAACAAAGCTGATGTCTTTCTCTCGCACATACAAAACATGGAGACAAGCTTCCAGAGTTCCACGGTAGCCTTCTCTGTAACTTTGGAAGATTTCTAAGACTGAACTATCTTGGTTCTGAGTCATTCCAGTCGAGCCTGGTCTACAGTAAATCTCAGTCAACTGGGCCTGTCCAATTCTTCAAAATCCCATTTTCGAAGATTTAGTTTGGGGTTTGGGTTTTGATCCACACTCAGCAGTATTCAGGCAGGGCTTACTTCTGGCTCTGAGCTCACTTCTGACCTAGCTAGGAGAATCGTGGGGGGGGTGGGGGGGGGGTTGGGGCCTCATAAGATGAATGCAAGGCAAGTGTCCTACCTATCTTTCCAGTCCTTTTTCTGAAGGTCTGTGTATCCTGTCCCTTTAGATTTTTTTCTTTTCTTTTCTTTTCTTTTTTTGCTTGTTGGTTTACACCTGATGATGTTCCTGGCTCTGCACTCAGGAATTAGTCCTAGCAGTGCTCAGGGAACTATATGGGAGGCAGGGGATCGGCCAGGGTCAGCCGCGTGCAAGGCAAATACCCTACTACTGGACTATCATTCCAGCCTCTGCTTTAGATCTTTTCATAGTGAAGAACAACTTGGGAACGAAAAGAATAAAGGGGTTTTCTTTTCTCTCCTAAAATTAAATATATTTTTACCACAGGTCATTTTAGAAATATTACACTTCTAATTTTACATTTAGTAGAGGCATTTTGTCTGTACTTGCTCTTTGGTTCTCAAATTCTCTTTGTAAAATCAACTTTAGGACCAGAGACTGAGAACATATCTTGCATGGAGTAAACAGATTTGATCCCTGATACTACATGTTCCACCAAGTACCAGGGGCAATAACTTCTAAGCAAAAAATCAGGAGCAGCTTCCAAGTACTATTAGGTGTGGCACCACAAACAAAACAACACAAATCCACCTATACTTGAGATTAAAGAGGTGAATGAGATTGTAACTTTAAAATGGAGAGAAAAGGTGTAGTTGTATATTCAGTGATTCTACAAAAAACAAAATGCCATGGCATGATGTGATTCATCTAGTAAAGATTTTAAATACCTTAAGTTATTTTCATCCATGTGACTAATTCTGTTTTTCTACAGTATAGGGGCTTATAATCAAATAAAAATTACAAATTGAAGTTACTTTAACTCAAGAAGATAATTTCAGGGACTGAAGTAATAGTACCAATGGATATTTGCCTTGCATACAGCTTTACTAGGTTTGACCCCCCATACCACATATGGACCCCCAAGTACTGCCAGGAGTGGTCCCTAAGAGCAAAGCCAGGAGTAAATCCTGAGTACTACTGGGTATGACCAAAAACACAACCCAAAAAGGGGGTAAGTCCATATTAATTTCAATGCTCAAATTTAAACATGAAGTAAAAAATTGTCAAAGTTAGTTGTAGTGCCATTTGTTTTCAAATTTCACATTCAGAGAACATATTTCGATATACCCCTTTAACACTATGGATTCTCCGGCAAGTAACTCTAAGGCAGCATGCCTTTCCAATAGAATGGATTCTGGTCACATCACAGACACTGACCTATTAGTTGCTAACCAGTTCCAGAATTTGAAGAACGGCATTTTATTATTGAAACATTTATATCTACACATTTATTCCTTTTTCTTCAGAATCCCATTTCATTACCTTCACGTGTAGACTGGACTGTGGCTGCAGCTGTAGAGCAAGAGGGGCCTCACACACCACACAGATGCGGGTGTTCATGGGCACAAGGCTCCCACATTCTGCACATAAGCCCATCTGTACAAAGGAGAGGTCAAAGGATGTCTTAGTAGGAAAATAACCAAAGGGATAAACTGATCTTGGAACGTGGTTTAATTTGGTTTTGCAAAATAATTACCTTATTCTTATTTTCCCATAAGAGTAAAAACATTTATTATAGAAAACAAAATGTAATAAAAAAGTAAAAGAAAAATCATGCCTTACAGCATGGTTGAATGAGGGGAATCAACAAATCTTTCCAAAGTACAATTAAAATGTTGAGTAACTTCATAAATAATCATTTCAGGCTTTGAAAGTTGACCAAAGGCGGACAACAAACTGAAAAAGAAAGGAACTCCAGTGCGGGGAAACGCTGGGCACCCACACAAAATCCGGAAGCAGTGGTCAGGGATCCCCTTCTACCCCAGGGGATCAGGGGCCAGCAGACAGAAAGACGCAAGAATCCAGCGAAGTTTCAAAATGCTTTACTTAACACAGGTTCTGGCATACAAATCAGCAATAGGATAACCCCAAACTTAGGGTTCCTGGCTGGGCCGCAGCCATGTGTAGCCAAGATGGCTGCCACCACGTGTTAAGGCCCTGCAGAGAGGAGACAGCAAAAGAGGGCAGAAGGGAGTGCCAGCAGAAAAAGGAAAGAGGGGGGAGAGAGAGAGAGAGAGAGAGAGAGAGAGAGAGAGAGAGAGAGAGAGAGAGAGAGAGAGAGAGAGAGAGAGAGAGAGAGAGGAAGCACGCTAGTGTTTATATCCCTGCAACCCAGACCTCCCACTCAACTGGAAAGACATCAGGGTCAAATCCCCTCAGGTAATTTCTCCCAGGATATCACTTAGGCCCTTTGAGATGTTAATGTTGCTGAGCCAAGACCTGCCTTGGAAGTGCCCAGCAGTGTAGAGTGGAGGAGTGGCTTCTGAGATGAACTGTATCTCAGAATACAAAGGCGTGCATCTGTACCAAAGAATATTCTACTGCCAGTTATATATTTCTCCAAGCCTTCACAAGAGTCTCATCTTTACTTCATGGTTGTTCTGTGTATCAGCCTTTGAGTTATCAGGGAGCCATACTTGCTTGCTTGGAGGCAAACAATATTTCTCTCTGGTCTAATTCCTTAGAGATCCAACGTGGCCAGGCAAATATACCTGTAAGATCTAGCTAGTCCCACGATGATTGTAGCAGCATGAGAAAATATTTATACCACCCAGTAGAGAATACATGGTCATATGAGCTGCCACTTTCAAACTGTCCTTCTCCTGTCTACAAAGTGACCTGCAGGAGGCAACTCAGGGTCAGATGCAGAGGCTCTAGGCAGCAGTGTGCTGAAACACTCCAGAAAAGACACTGTTGAAATTGACATGGAGTAATAAACCCTCTCTGAAAGCTGAAGCATTAAAGTCCAGAGACAATAGACAACTAATCTTCTTTGATAAGGGAACAGGAAGTATGAAGTGGAGCAATGAATGTCTCTTCAATAAATGGTGTTGGCATGACAACCACTTAATGTATGTATTGTAATCCACAATGTGGAAGGGAAGGAGAAGAGAGAGAGAGAGAGAGAGAGAGAGAGAGAGAGAAAGAGAGAGAGAGAAAGGAAAAGAGATAAAGAACCTGCCACAGAGGCAGGCTAAGGGAGGGGGAGGGAATCGGTGACATTGGTGGTAGGAAATGGGCACTGGTGAAGGGATGGGTGCTGGAACACTGTACAACCAAAACCCAAATATGACCATCTTATGAACATCTTTGTAATTGTATATCTCACGGTGGTATAATAAAAATTTTTTAAAAAGAACAAAAAAAAAAACACAAAGTTTACCAATCTCAGAATCACCCTATGCACACTTCTAGGAACAGTGTTACTGTACTAATATAAGTCTATCTAATAAAACAATTAATGTATGGGATCACAAAAAAAATAACAAAAAATAAATGGTGTTGGGATAACTGGTTGGTCACATGCAGAAATAAAAAATGTAGACCCCTTTTTGTAAAAGGGTCTTTTACAAACACCATGCACAACAGATAAATCCAAATTGATTAAAGACCTCGATATCAGTCCCAAATCACTGCATTGAGGACAGTGAAGCTAGAGGTATCTTCAATGATTCACTGAATGACCAACCCAACAGAAGCAAAGAACAACAAACAGGACTACATCAGTGAACATGATTTTGCACCACAAAGAAAATGACAGTCAGAATAAAAAGACATCCCACAGACTTGAGAGAATATCTGTTCAACACTCATCCAATAAAAGGTTTATGTGGAAGACAAATAAAGCACTGGTAGAACTTTACAAGAAAATAGCAATCTCATCCAACAAGTGGAATGCGAGATGAAAAGAAACATTCTAAAAGAAGATGAAAGTAGCTCTGCATCACTGATCATAAGGAAAAGCACATCAAAACAACAGTTATCAGAGCACAGCAGTGAGACTGGCACACATCACAAAGAATAAAATCAACCAATGTTGGCGTGGATATGGGGGAGAAGGGGGCCCTCATTTATTCCGGTGGGAATGCTGACTAGTTCAACCCTTTTGGAAAACAATTATGATATTTCTCAAACCATTATGACATTTCTCAAAAAAAGAAGTAGAAATTGAGCTTTCATATTACCCAGCAATTCCACGTCTTCGCATTCACCCCAAGGGCCTAAAATTCTATTCAGAAAAACATTTGTACTCCTGTGTTCAATGCAGCACTATTCACAATAGCCAAAATTGGTAAACAACCCAAGTGTTCAAGAACAGATGATTGAATAAAGAAACTATTGTATAGATACACAGTAGAGTTTTACTCAGCTAAAAGAAAATATAAAATCATGCAAATTCCTGCTATGTGGATAGATCTGGAGAGAATCATGTTGAGTGGATTTAGTCAGGAGAGGGGCAGACACCAAATGATCTCTCTCGTATGTGAGACATAAAGAAACACAGTAGGGGAATGACAATGTCCAAAGATTGTCCAAACAGAAAGTGAGCTTGTTGGGCCGGAGCGATAGCACAGTGGGTAGGGCCTTTGCCTTGCACGCGGTCTACCTGGGTTCGATCCCCGGCATCTCATATGGTCCTCCAAGCACCATCAGGAGTAGTTCCTGAGTACAGAGCTAGGAGTAACCCCTGAGCATCACTGGGTGTGACCCAAAAAAAAAAAAAAAAGAAAAGAAAAAAAAGCAAGTGAGTTTGTCTTCAGTAGGAAACCTACCAGGAGGGTGGGGGTTGGGAGACACTGGGACAGTGATGAGGGGACACAGACATGGGTGGAGAGTGTGGTGCGAGAATGTTTCATGCACAAAATCCTCCATTAATAGTTTTGTGAACCACATGGTGTCTAAACAAGTTTTCAAAACAAGAAAGAATATTACAAGCTTGAATGGCTCTTGGGGATAGTCCCATCCTTCTCCATCTTTATCAGTATGGTAGTTCTTCCAAGAAAGCAGGCTACATCAACCAGCTGTTTTGTGGCAGCTAATGAGCATGGCTCACTTGATTTAGACAGTTAACAATCTTAGTGGCAAGCAATCAGGAGATCCAGTGAGTCTTGTTTGAGGACTGAGATCATAGTTCTGTTAGAGGCAGAAAATGGACCAGCAAACTATAAAAGGATTTAATAGGGGATTTAATTATCTAAAGGATTTAATTCTCTAAAGAACTTGATACACTCAACCCAGCTGACTGTAGTCTCAGTGCATGTACACCACAGCCAGAATAGGTCTATGTCGAGAAAAAATGCTTTTTCAGAAATTAGAGTGGATTCTCTTCAGAGCTATTTAGCTCACCAACTGTTGTCAATTCCATATATGTTGTATACAAACATAATAATATGGTGGGTCTAAGTCACAGATCCCTGGCTGGTGGAGACTATATATGGAGGTGCAAGAAAAGCTAGAACTGATCTGAAAACAGATCTAAAATTTGAATATTTTTCTCAACTCACACATAGATCCATCAACAGAAAAGTAGAAGCCACACTGAATCAAGGTGTTTAAGCACAAATTCTGGTCAGTCCGTGGTTGAAAACCTGATCCCATGTTTAAAATTAAAATAAGAAAGAAAAACAACCACAAGTTTCCAGACATGGCAGGGTAGACATAAGTGAGGCTTTTTTTTCTTTTTGGGTCACACCCGCAATGCTCAGGGGTTACTCCTGGCTCTGCACTCAGGAATTACTCCTGGCAGTGCTCGGGGACCATATGGGATGCCGGGGATCGAACCCAGGCCAGCATAGGCCGGCCGTGTGCAAGGCAAACACCCTACCCGCTGGGCTATCGCTCCGGCCCCCAAGTGAAGCTTTTTGAAACTTTAATTTAGCAAATAGTCTAGGTAACATGGTTATAATAGCTCATAACCTGACGGTATTGACACTGATGGTATTGACATAACATTTACCTCACTCTGCCACCACACTTTCCACCAATTCCCATGTTACTTCCAGTACACCTCTTCCTTCTTCCTTCACTGCTTGCTAATACAAAATTTTTAATCCAAGGCCAAGGAAAATCAGATATGAAAGATTAAATCCAAGTAAACAAAGTGAAAAAAATACTAGGATAAATAGTAATCCAGAATTGTTGAGGTTATTACCTACATGTCCAAGAATTAAAGCAAAAAATCATGGAACCCCCAAAAAAACCAAAGAAAGTAAGAATTCACTCAGGAAAAGAGGGCCAATGTGATAGAACAATAAGTAGGGCATTTGCCTTGCACACTGGTGACCCAGCTTCGATCCCCAGTAGCCCATATGTGCCCCAGATCATGAGTGCAGAGCCAGATATTAGCATATCTCCAGATATTAGATTTAACACAAACTTCAATTATTATGAACATATTCAAAGATCATGTTCTCTTTCTCGAGAGAGAGAAAGACACAAAAGGACGCCTGTCTTTAAAACTCTCGAGCTCATTCGCCAACGTGGCAAGGCGCGAGCCTCAGGCCACCAAATGCTAACATCCAAGCTTGCAAAGCGGTGCAGAGAAACGATAAAGGAAGACCTCAAAGAGAGAAGAGCAGAAATACTGGAAGATGCAGCAGAAGCCGGGAAAAGCATTCGCAATGCCTGCCTGTCCTTTGCCAACTATAAGACGAAGATGACTGCCCTCCGACGCCCGATGGATCTATCACATCTTCCAGAAAGGCAATGGAGAAGATTATCCATGACTTCTACTCAGATCGCTTTGATAGCCATGACCACCTGTTGTGGCAATCAAAATTCCACAGGACGGATATGTCGTTCCCAGCATTCTCCCTTCTGAAATTCGACATGCTATTTCATCGGTAAAGAAGGGAACAGCACCAGGCCCAGACAAAGTCAGACCCGAACACCTGAAGAATCTGCCATCAGTACTCATCAATACACTAGCTCGGCTCTTCACACGCTACCTGTCTGAATGCAAGGTGCCCTCCCAATAGAAAACCAGCAGGACAGTTCTACTGTTCAAGAAGGGAGACATTCACAACATTGGCAACTATCGCCCTATCTGCCTATTGTCCGTCATCTACAAGCTGTTCATACGAGTCAACCTGAACAGGATTGGCAGAACACTAGATGAAGGACAACCATGCGAGCAAGCTGGCTTCCGAAAAGGATTCAGCACAATCGGCCATATCCACACGGTAACCAAGCTCATTGAGGTGTGTAGGGAGTTCAAGATGCCGCTCTGTCTCACATTCGTTGATTTCAAAAAAAGCCTTTGATTCTGTGGAGATGGAAGCAGTCATCAAAGCCCTAGCCAAACAGGGAGTTCAAACCCAATACATCAAGATCCTTCGTGAGCGGTATTACAGATTTACCACCAGGATCTCACCATTCTACAAGGAAGTGATCATCGATGTCAAAAGAGGGGTTCAGCAGGGGTGATATCATTTCACCAAAACTCTTCAGTGCCACCCTCGAGAACATCATGTGACAATTAGAATGGGAAGGAATGGGAGTGAAGATAGATGGTTGGCAACTACACCACCTCCACTTCGCCGATAACATAGTTCTAATTAACACCAAATATTACCCAAGCGGCATAAATGCTGGCTGACTTAGACCGAGCATGTGGAAAGATAGGTCTACAGCTGAATCTAAACAAAACTATGTTCATGAAAAATGAACTAGTTCCAGAGGCCCCATTCACTCTCAATGGAAAAGACATTTCTGAATGCAGCAGTTATAGCGTACCTAGGTCAAGAACTCAACATGATGAACGACCTAAAACCTGACCTGCGCAGGAGGAAGAGAGTGGCATGGAATGCCTTCAAAAGCACCCGAAGAAATAGCTAAAAAGGACAAAGAACCTCCGGCTCCGGACACATCTCTTTGACTCCACCGTTCTCCCTGCATTAACATATGCCTCAGAGACCTGGGCCCTACGAAAAGCAGGATGAGAATGCTATTCGGGTCTTCCAGAGAGGAATTGAAAGAGCTATGCTTGGAATATCAGGCTTCACTCAAGTGAAAGAAGGAATCCTGAGTTCTGACCTCCGCCACTATTCCAAAATCAAGGACGCTGTCTCGTTTGCCAAGGTATGGAAAATCAGATGGACTGGACATGTAATGTGATTTGGAGACGACCGCTGGACTAGAGCTGTTACTGACTGGATCCCATGGGATGTCAAAAGATCACGTGGCAGCCCACCAATAAGATGATCAGACTTCTTCGTCAAGACCCTGAAGGAACAGTTTGAGGCTCTTCATGTTCCTCAAGCAACCAGATGCCATTGTGCCACACTGGCACGTGATAGGGTCAAATGGAAATGTTACTGGCGACTGCTCGAGCAAATCGATGAATAACGGGATTCATGTGATCAAGTCATCAAGCGATGTTCAAAGAAATAAAAGAACATTACTTTTATTAAAGAAAATTAAAGAAAGTATGGTATAATTATAAAAATTAGGAAATCTCAGTAGACAGAAATTATAAAACAAGAATCAAATTAAAATCCTAACAGAAAATTTAGGGCCGGGAGTGATAGTCCAGCAGGTATGGCATTTGCCTTGCACACATCTGACTCAGGTTCGATCCTCAGCATCGCATATGATCCCTCGAACACTGCTAGGAGTAATTCCTGAGTGCAGAGCCAGGAGTAACCTCTGAGCATTGCCAGGTATGACCCAGAAAAAAAAAAGAAAAAAAAGAAAAGAAAATTTTAATACTTAGGGGCCAAAGTGATAGTACAGTGTATACGACCTTTGCCTTGCATGTGACTGACCTAGGTTTGATCCTTGGCAT
>JAJIBD010014103.1:0-20249 GCA_021461705.1 Cryptotis parvus
ATCCCCTTTCCCAACTTCAAACTGTACTACAAGACAGTAGTAATTAAAACAGCATGGTATTGGAATAAAAACAGACCTGTGGATCTATGGAATAGAATTGAGTATCCTGACACCCAACCTCAAACACATGATCATTTAATCTTTCATAAAAGGTGCAAAAAGTCTAAAATGGAGTAAGGAAAGCCTCTTCAACAAGTGGTGTTGGGAAAACTGGGCAGCGACATGTAAAAAATGAATTTGGACCTGTGTCTAACACCATGTACAAAAAATCAGATCAAAATGGATTAAAAATCTCAATATCAGACTTGAATCCATAAAGTACATTGAAGAAAATATAGGAAAAAACCCTCCACGACATAGAAGCTAAAGACATCTTCAAAGGTGAAACATCACTAACAAAGCAACTAGAAGAAAAGATAAACATATGGGACTACATGGAACTAAAAAGCTTCTGCACCTCAAAAAGAAACAGTGACTAAGATACAAAAGCAGTCCACAGAATGGGAAAGAATATTCACCCAATACCCATCTGATAAGGGGTAATATCCAGCATATATCAGGCACTGGTAGAACTTTTACAAGAAAAAACAAGCAACCCCATCAAAAAATGGGGAGAAGAAATGCACAGAAACTTCAGCAAGGAAGAAATTTGAATGGCCAAAAAAACATATGAAAAAATGCTCATCATCACTAATCATCAGAGAGATGCAAATCAAAACAACAATGAGAGACCACTTTACACCACAGAGACTGGCACATATTCAAAAGAGCAAGAACAACAAGTGCTGGCGTGGATGGTGGATGTGGGGAAAAGGGGACACTCATCCATTGTTGGTGGGAATGCCGGCTGGTACAGCCTTTTTGGAAAACAATATGGACATTCCTCCAAAGACTAGAAATTGAACTCCCATTTGACCCAGCCATACACTCCTGGGAATCTACTCTGGGAAGCCAAAAATACTCAGCAGAAACACCATCCCTACTTTTATGTTCATAGCAGCATTATTCACAATAGCCAGAATCTGGAAGCAACCAGAGTGCCCGAAAAATCGATGACTGGATAGAGAAGTTTTGGTACATCTACACAATGGAATACTATGCAGCTGTTAAAAAAATGAAGTGATAAAATTTGCCTATAAATGGATGGACATGGAGAAGATTATATTGAGTGAAATTAGCCAGAAGGAGAGAGACAGATACAGAATGACTGCATTTATTTGCATAACATAAATATATATGTACATATTATGATACCAATATCCAAGGTCAAGTGAAACATATATCAGGAGGTCTTGTCAAAGGAGGAAACTATCACAAACGTGTGGGAGTTAGAGGTTAGGTAAGACAGAAAATGGAACAGTGTGCTAACAATTGTCGAGGGTACTAATACCAACCTAGAACTGAGCATTAAATAGAGGCAAAAGATACACATACCCCTTTAATGTATGTTCTGTAATCCATAGTCTGGAAGGGAAGGAAAAGAGAAAGAGAGAAAGGGAAAGAAATAGAGAACCTGCCATGGAGGAGGGCTTGGGGAGGGGGGGAGGGAACTGGGGATGTTGGTGGTGGGAGATGGGCACTGGTGGAGGGATGGGTGCTGGACCACTGTATGACCAAAACCCAAGTATGAACTTTTTAATTGTATATCTTTGTAATTGGAGAAATAAAAAATAAAAAAAGGAGTTAAACCCAAGCCTTGAGCATGCAGTTTGCTGTGGCTTGAAGGTGTTCCAAGGCAGCCACTTGTTCACCAGTGGTGGTGGTTGGGTATTGAGATTGCTGGGCATGGACACCCAATGTAAGCAAAAAGGAGGCAAAATTTCTGAAGTTTATATAATACTAGTATACATATATATACATATATATATACATACAAAGGGGGCAAGTATTCTATAAAGATGTATATATCCAACAAATATATATAATGTAAATATGTTTGATATATATGTATATATATATTTTTTTTGAGCCACACCTGGCAGGGCTCAGGGTTTACTCCTGGCTCTGCACTCAAGAGTCACTACTTGTCACTTCTGGCTTAAGGGATCGCATGGGGTGCGGGGATTGAACTCGGGTCAGCCACATGCAATGCAAGTGCCTTACCCACTGTTCTGTTGCTCTGGCCCTACCCACCAAAATATTCCTAAAGCAGTAAGTAAAGCCATGAATAACCTGATTTCCTAGCCTCTTATTTAATATATACCACATAAAACAGTACTGTTGCCTAAGATTGCTCAAGTTTTCATATGAAGTGTTATCTGTATACATACCAAAACAGGTTGGTCACAGTCAATTTTTTTTGGGGGGTCACTTCCGGCAATGCTCAGGGGTTTCTCCTGGCTCTGCAGTCAGGAATCACTCCTGGCGGTGCCTGGGGGACCATATGGGATGCCCGGGGATCAAACCTGGGCCAGCATGGGCCGGCTACATGAAAAGGCAAACGCCCTACCTGCTGAACCATTGCTCTGGACCCCAATTTTAATTTTTTTAAGTTTTAATTTTTTTTTAACATAGAAAATATCTAAGGACCAGAGAAAGAGAGTAAAGCTGGTGACCTGAGTTCAATTCACAGCACCCACTTATGGTTCCCTGACACCAGGAGTGATCCCTGAGCACAGATATAGGAGTAAGTCCTGAGGCACAGCCAGGCATGACTTCCCCAATAAAAAATTAAAATAACATTTATTTAAAAATTTATTTTATGTTATTTGCTTTGCCTGTATCATTTAATTTCATCTTCATAGCAGTCTATAAAAGTTGCTATAATTATTCCATTTATATTGATGAAAATATTGTATGATTCATCTTGAAAGCTAGAAAAGCTATACCTTATTGAAAATAAAAACAAAGAATTGTGACTTTAGATATCTGAATAGCATTTCTGTTGCTTGGGGCTGGAGCGATAGTACAGCGGGTATGGTATTTGTCTTGCAGGCTGCCTAGCTGGGTTCAATCCTGGGCATCCCATAAGTTCCCCTGAGTACCACCAGGAGTAATCCCTGAGTGCAGAGCCAGGAGTAACTCCTGAGCATTGCCAGGTGTGACTCAAAAAGCATAAAAAAAAGAGAACCCAGAAAACCATTTTTGTAGCTCTTCTCAAAAAAAAATTCTTTTAGTCCTTGAATCTTAGGATAAATATGTGGTATCTATTAGTAGTAATGTTTGTTTATACCACAATTTATCTACTCAGTTTTCTTTCTGGGTAACACCCTGTGGTACCTAAGGGCTCTTTCTAGCTCTATGCTCCCTGCAGTGCTCAGGGGAACATGTAGTTCCAGGGATAGAACCTGGGCCTCTTGTATGCAAAATGTACATTCCAGTCCTTTGAACTCTCTCTTCAGCTCCCTCTTCCCAACTAAAACAAATGTGAGGATTACTCCCCTGTAGTGGTGAACGGGTCCTGAAGTGCTTACCACTAGAATCAACGTTCCCTGTCAAATCCCAGTATTCTGTATGATACCACTGTTGGGTATTATCCTTCACAATTTAAGAAATTAAACTGTTATTTTATATATTTCTGCGGGCTAGGGATATCCTAGTATTGGAGCAAAAAAATATTTCAGGGGAAGTTTCTCTAACAGAAAGTTTAACTTTATAACAAATGCTAGTGTCAGTAAGTATTGACATAGACGCCCATGTGAAGTTGAGTTGGAGATGCATTCTGTTCTATATTGGTCCCAGTCCACATTTACATTCACAAATGCATCTCACACATCTATAGAATACAAGAAATTGAAAAGATTTTAATTTCTTTTAAAAAAATTTTTATTATACCACTGTGAGATACACAGTTACAAAAGTGTTCATATTTGGGTCATACAGAGCCCACCAGTGCCCATTCCCTCCACCAATGTCGCATGATTTACCCTCGCCTCCCATAGCCTGCCTCTATGGCAAGCAATTTTCACTTCTCTCTCTCTCTCTCTCTCTCTCTCTCTCTCTCTCCCTTCTTTTACACACTGTGGCTTGCAATACATACAGTTTGAGGTTATCATGATATCCTTTTGCCTACTTTCTATGATCATTCTACACTGGTATTATTATTTACAATAATTATCAGTACACTGTTCCTTTCTCTGTTTTGCCTAACCTCTGACTCCCACACATTTGCAGTAGGTTCTACCCACTGACAAGACCTCCTGATCCATGTTTTGTCTGGCCTTTGATATTGGTATCATGCTATTTTTTTGTATCCTGCAAATAAATCCAGTCATTCTATATCTGTCCTTTTCCCCTCTGGCTAATTTCACTCAGCATGAGCCTATCCATGTTCATCCATTTATAGGCAAATTTCATAACTTTGTTTTTCCTACCAACTGCGTAGTATTCCATTGTGTAGATGTACCACAGTTTCTGATGACAGGCGTATCCAGTCATCAGTTCTCAGGCACTCTGGTTGTTTCCAGATTCTGGCTATTGTGAATAGTGCTGCTATGAACATAAAAGTGCAGATGGTGTTTCTGCTGTGTGTGTTTGGCTTCCCAGAGTATATTCCCAGGGAGTGGTAAGGCTGGGTCAAATGGGAGCTCAATTTCTAGTCTTTGGAGGAATGTCCATATTGTTTTCCAAAAAAGCTGTATCAGTTGACATTCCCACCAACAATGGATAAGGGTCCCCTTTTCCCGCCTGCTACGCCAGCAGTTGTTGTCCCTTTTCCCCGCCTGCACACCAGCACTTGTTGCTCTTTTGGAAATGTGCCAGTCTCTGTGGTGTGAGATGATATATTTTTTTTTTTGCTTTTTGGGTCACACCCAGCAATGCAGCAATGCTCAGGAGCTCAGGATTTACTCCTGGCTCTGCACTCAGGAATCACTCCTGGCAGTGCTCAGGGGACCATATAGAAAGCTGAGGATTGAACCTGGGTCAGCCACATGCAAGGCAAACACCCTACTCACTGTACTATTGCTCTGGGCCCCTGATATTATTGTTGTTTTGATTTGCATCTATCTGATGATTCATGGTGATGAGCATTTTTTCCTATGTCTTTTGGCCATTTGAATTTCTTCCTTGTCAAAGTTTCTGTTCATTTCTTCTCCTCATTTTTTGATGGGGTTGGCTGTTTCCTTCTTGTACAGTTCTACTAGTGCCTGATATATCTTGGATAAGTACCCCCTTATCAGATGGGTATTGGGTGTATATTCTTTCCCATTCTGTGGACTATCTTTGTATCTTGGTCACTCTTTATTTTGAGGTGAACAAGCTTTTAGTTCCATGTAGTCCTATATGTTTATCTTTGCTTCTAGTTGCTTTGTTAGAGATGTTTTATCTTTTAAGAAGCCTTTTAGCTTCAATGACTCGAAAAAATTTCAATTTCTTTTAAAAATTATATGTTGGGTGTCAATATTTTGTAAAATGTAAACTGGGACACTTTGGGAAATGAAAACGGAGTGATAATTCATTAAGTCTCAGATAACAGGACTGAACTAGAATGCTTGTGATTAGTTCATATAGGCAAAATCATATACAATTTTATTGTTTATACTTAATGTTTTAGGAGACTGTAGAATTTATATTTCAGTGGTTTTATTATGGGTGCTTATATAGTAAGAAGAAAAGAGTTTTAGATGCTTTTGGGTTGAAGTTTTGACCTGTATCAGAAGGTTAAATACAACTAGGAATACCACTTGGTGGTGAGGCTTGTGTGTGGCATAACAATGACATGGTGGGCCTCAGGGCCATCAGCCATCAAGCAGAGACTCAGACGGGGGAGAGCTGCCAGCCAACTCTCCCCAGCTCAGCTGACCATGAGGCCCACAGGAGGCAAGATGGGTTTTGGGAGTGGGACCATCACCTCTGCAGGGCCTAGAAAGCAGCTGGATGAGACTGCGCTCACCATAGTAGACACCATTTTTGTGGTCCAGACACTACTGCTCATCAAAACTCTCCCAAGAGAGTCACTGATCAAGACCAGCTTAGCAGAGCAACCAGTTAGAGCTCAGGCCCAGGTAGATGGCTCTCGGAGGGGGAAGTCACCTGGCATTCTGGAGATGGAGCTGGGGACCCCCTTCCCCTCTCTGACTTGTCCAGGAGGCTCAGTGGCCCTACCCACGAACTGCCTCAGGGCGATCAGCCATCAAGCAGAGACTGGGGAAGGGGGCGCGAAAGATGCCAGCAGGCTCTTCCTGAGTCACAGTACATCAAACTAGTGAAACCAATCATGACCTAGAATATATTACAATCCACAATGTGTAAGAAAGAGAAGCGAGAAAGAGAGAGAGATGAGAGAGAGAAAGAGAGAAAAGAGATAAAAGAACCTGCCATGGAGGCAGGCTGGGGAAAGGCGGAGGGAAGTGGGGACATTGGTGGTGGGTAATGGTGGCGGATGGAGGGATGGGTGTTGGAACACTGTAGAACCAGAACTCAAACATGAGCATCTTGTAATTGTGTATCTAATGGTGGTATATTAAAACAAATAAACAAACAAACAAACAAAAAACAATGACATGGTGAAGGAGAATGGGAGCTGAATCCAGTCTGAGTCATACTTGCTCAGCCAGGTGATGGCAACACCAGCCTCAAGAAAGGGGCACAGGAAGAAATTCTAATGGCCAAAAACATATGAAAAAATGCTCATCATGACTAGTCATCAGAGAGATGCAAATCAAAACAACAATGAGATACCACTTTATACCACAGAGACTGGCACATATTCAAAAGAGCAAGAACAACAAGTGCTGGCGTGGATGTGGGGTAAAGGGGGACACCCATCCATTGTTGGTGGGAATGCCGGCTGATACAGCCTTTCTGGAAAACAATATGGACATTCCTCCAAAGACTAGAAATTGAACTCCCATTTGACCCAGCCAAATCACTCCTGGGAATCTACTCTGGGAAGCCAAAAATACTCAGCCCATCCCTACTTTTATGTTCATAGCAGCATTATTCACAATAGCCAAAATCTGGAAGCAACCAGAGTGCCCGAAAATCGATGACTGGATAAAAGAAGCTTTGGGTACATCTACACAATGGAATACTATGCAGCTGTTAGAAAAATGAAGTGATAAAATTTGCCTATAAATGGATGGACATGGAGAAGATTATGTTGAGTGAAATTAGCCAGAAGGAGAGCGACAGATACAGAATGACTGCATTTATTTGCATAACATAAATATATGTACATATTATGATACCAATATCCAAGATCAAGTGAAACATATATCAGGAGGTCTTGTCAAAGGTGGAAATTATCACAAACATGCGGGAGTCAGAGGCTAGGTAAGACAGAAAATGGAACAGTGTGCTAACAATTGTTGAGGGTACTAATACCAACTTAGAAATGAGCATTAAATAGAGGCAAAAAGATATACATGACAACACTTTAATGTATGTTCTGCAATCCATAGTCTGGAAGGGAAGGAAAAGAGAAAGAGAGAGAAAGGGAAAGAAATAAAGAACCTGCCATGGAGGAGGGCTTGGGGAGGGGGAGGGAACCAGAGATGTTGGTGGTGGGAGATGGGCACTGGTGGCGGGATGGGTGCTGGAACACTGTATGACCAATACCCAAATATGAACTTTTTAATTGTATATCTTTGTAATTGTAAAAAAAATTAAAAAAAAACTTAAATAAACAAAAAAAAGAAAGGTGCACAAGTTTCTAATCCCTCATACAAAGGAATCATATAAATAAACTCATACAAAGGGATCACATAAATGTTAAATTCATTTATATGAATTATATGAATTTATTTAATCATATAAATGAATTTAACATTTATATGAATTTAACACTTATATGGGTACAGGGACTGAAGGGTGTTTAGAGATAGAGAGATACACAGGTAGAGTATTTGCCTTGCACAAGGCTGACCTGAGTTCAACACCCCTCTCCATTCCTTATGATGCCTGAGCCAGTAAGATGAGCATAGTGCTGGGTTTGGCCTGAGAAACAGAACAAAACAAAATTTCTGGCTTCAACAAAGCAATTTTTTCTCTTACTTTCTCTTGTTTCATATTGTTATATATTTTTTATTTTTGGTTTTGATTTTTTGGGCCACACCTATTGGTGCTCAGGGATTACTGCTGGAGGTTGGAGACCATATGGGATGCCTGGGAATGAGCTCAGGTCAGCCAAGAGCCTTGCCTACTGTGCTGTTTCTCCATTGATTGTTATATTTTATTTTATTTATTTTTTTTCCTTTTTGGGTCACACCCGGTGATGCTCAGGGGTTACTCCTGGCTCTGCACTCAGGAATTACTTCTGGCGGTGCTCGGGAGACCATATGGGATGCGGGGATTGAACCCGGGCCGGCATAAGCCGGCTGCGTGCAAGGCAGACGCCCTACCCGCTGGGCTATTGCTCCGGCCCCTGATTGTTATATTTTAGTCTTGACAGAAATTATACCCTAATTTCACTATCACTATCACTATCTTCCCGTTCATCATCTATTTGCCAGAGCATGCACCAGTAATATATCCATATGTCCTGTCTCATGCTAGTAGAACCCAAAGGCACCCGCTTGCTCCAGGAACATAAAGAGCCTCAAACCATTATATTAGGTTATGGGAATGACCTAATATAAATGTTACTGGTATTTGGCATATCAAATACTACACGAGCAGCTTGCCAGGCTTCGCGATGCAGGTGGCATACTCTTGTAGTCATCTCTAAATAAAGCTTTTATTGATGAACTGCGCGGCTGCTGCTAGTGGCCGCGCGAGCCGGGCTGTGATAGTCTGGTCTGCTGGGTGGAGTTGTGACAAGAGGGAAGTCCGGATGTGGAAAATGGAGGCCCCCATGGAGTAGGGGAGGGAATTCGTCTGGCTTGTTTTGAGGCTCTGCTGGGGTGGCAGGCCAGGGCTAGAACCCCGTCATGCCTCCCGGGTGCCTCATGAGCGCTGGGCACAGGGGAGAGCAAGTAGCAGCTCTGTCCCATGTCTGAGAGTCTCTGGTTCAGCATACCTGGGCCAGATTGAAAAAAAAAAGCTGCAGGGTGGGTGTCGGTGATCCGGGCTGTGATAGTCTGGTCTGCTGGGTGGAGTTGTGACGAGAGGGACATGCGGATGTGGAAAATGGTGGCCCCATGGAGTAGAGAGGGGGTCGTCTGGCTTGTTGTGAGGCTCTGCTGGGGTGGCAGGCCAGGACTAGAACCCACCATGCCTCCCAGGTGCCTCATGAGCGGCTGGGCACAGGAGAGCAAGTAGCAGCTCTGCCTCAGAAGCTCTGTCTCAGAAGGGGCGTCACCTATAAAGTTCACATGGGGAGTCCAAGAAGCAGGACACGTACCCTGGTCGCCAGCTCCAGTGCTCGTGACACAGGGTACCAGGGAGAAACCAGGAACTGAGGGCAAAGCCTGCAGGGGCCAGGAAATGGTGCGGGGATGTTTCTAAGTGGTCTGATGGCACCAGGGAGCACCAGACCTTGTGGCAACACCATCAAAGATAAGCCAGGACACACTACCCTAATTTAAAAAACAAAACAAAAAATGTTTGAATAATCACATAATAGAAAGCCTTAAAGTAACTTAAATCAAAAACTACCAAATACATAGCAGTATACTGAAAGATCTTTTTTTTTTCTCTTCTTGGGCCTTCCTAAACCTTCTCAGTATCTGGTATATGGTATTCCTAACATGTGCCCAACCTGGGTTAAATCCCTGGCATCATATAGCCTCTTAATGAGAGTAGCCCTGAGGTCTCCTGAAAGTACTTGGGAGAATGCCCAAGTCTGCTATAGAGAAAATAAACATGGGCTTAAACTGACCATCCACTAAAGGGCTAGATTTTTTTCTTCTGTGAGGTGTGCATGTCTAATAAAAATATTGCCCATGTTGTCAAGGTTTCTTCAAGTAAAACATTAAGATTATTACCTTTGACAAAAATTTCAGTGTGTTCCCTGCCTTTGTTAAAGAAATGACTATCTGGTGCATTTAATGTTGGACTATACGTCCAAAGAACAGCGCATGTTTCAAACAAAAATTGCTTTTGAGAGTCATAGGCCTATTCTGGGCTTTAAGACATTCATGAAAGAAATTAAATGAGAATTTTAATGAAAATTCTTTGGATAAAGAAAATTAGACAAGGAATGCCAGTTTGTCTTTTAAGTTGCTTGAGCACATCTGTCATAACAGACATTGCCCCAGATTCTGGAACCCTTTCCTTCTAACATCTTTTAATGGTAGTAGAACTTACAATGCCATAATTCCCTTTCATTTTTGACAGTGTTATACTCTCTTTATAGACTTACATTGACAGCATTTCATCTTGACATCATTAGATCATCTCACCTGACTTTTGCATGGCGTACATCATCACATGCAGTGATGGCGCTATACAATTAACAGTGAAGTGAATAGTGAGCATGATTACTGAAAAAAATAGCACATACAGATATAGCATTCTACATTTGAAAGCATTTCACAGCTATTAGTTGTCTTTCCAGCACTCTTGGGACCTAGTAAAACTTACTTTAAAAAAAATCAAGATAAAGGGTGAGGTAGACAATATTACATGCCCAGATAGTGGCTGAACTTCAAATGTTTTAAGCCTAATAAAGTCAGACAAAGATTTCTAGTAATAATTCCCTGCTTTGAAAGGCTAGACATTTGAGGGAATTCCACTTCATTTAAGAATTTCATTTTTTCTCTTTTCTTTTTTAAATTTTCATGGCAATTAAGGAAAATCAGTTCTTCTAGATGTTGTGTCAGTAGATCTGTAATACAAAATTATTTAAGTTCTCCTCTTCACAAAAGTAGAATTGACTTGTCTGAGAAAAATCACTTCATTTTTAATCATTAATGAGGAAATCATGTGACCAAAGAATGACATGACTATAGAAATCTTGATCATTGAAAATCTCAATATTTTCTTTATGTTTTTTCTGAAGTATCTCACAAAGAAATTTCCTTACCAGTGATATCTCAGACTAGGGAAATCCAGTATTATTTAGGAAGGGATAGACTTTGACTATTCTATTATAAAATCCATTAATTCATTCTAATTTTAAAATTTAAGGTTATGAAATAAATTATTGTATGGAAATAGTTCTTATAAAGATAATAGTAATGATAAAATAAGGTAACATATATAAATGTCTTGGTCAGTAATCCCATGCTTGGATATAGTAGATGCTCAATAAGAGGAACAAATTATTATAGTTTGAGAGGTCGCCACTGGCCTGGGAACTAGAGCAAAAACTTTGGTGGCTTGGGAGCAGGAATTCTCAGGGGACATTGCTTTACTCTTGGCCTTTCTTCTGTTAGGTTTTACTGGAATATGGCAGAGTTCCAGAATCTCAGGAATTATTATTTTACTTGGACACTCTGCAATGATTCAGTAGTAAAAGGAGTGGTGCCAGTGGAAGAAGAAAGTAGATAGATGAGAAACCAGTTCGTTTAACTTTTACAAATACTGTTTTTCCCAATCTTCTCCTCTCTGAGAATAAAAAGGAAGAAACCAAATGAGAGAATAAATATTTTACTTTAATGAATAAAGTCAGAGTACTTGGAATTAAAGAGGATCCTATATATTCACTTATTTCCAGTCATACCTTTGATGTGTGTGGGTGTTTTGTGTGTGTGAGTAAGCATGTGAGAGGATGGGGAAGAGAAAGAGAGAGGAAGAAGCAAGCAAGCAAGCAAGACAGTACTTAGGTCAAATGACCTGCTAAAATCAAGAATATTACACTTTAAGTAGCATTATGTTCATTTTCTCCCATTCTTTTCTTTATACTCTCAGTGTTAGTACATATTCTGACCCCTCCTCACCTTGTGCTCTTCTATCACTGTGATTTCCAACTTATCTTATATTTTGTCTTACTTTGTTGTGAGACAACTCACCCCGTACTCTCTCCTCGATGTTAATTATTCTCTGTGACACCCATGGTTCAAACACTACTTCCTACTCACCTTCCATAACTATGATTTGATATAGCAGACCAATATAGCAAATAAACAGATGTTGCCTTCTACTTTCTATAATAATTAAACCATAATTTTATTAGCGTTCTAGTTTAGGTAACATGGTTGCAATAATGTTAATGTTTATAGTTTTAATGTACATAATTACTGCATTTTATCACCCTCAACTGCCCAATAGACTACAATAGTGTCTTTGTTTTATTTTTTTACGTTTATTTATTTTTGACAATTACAAAAATGTTCATGTTTGAGTTTCAAGCCATAGAGTGTTCCAGCACCCATCCTTCCACCAGTGCCCACCTCCCACCACCAATGTCCCGGATACCCTCCCGCCTCCCATAGCCTGCCTCCGTGGCAGGTTCTCCATCTCTTTTCTGTTTTTTCTTTCCTCTCTCTTTTTCTCTCTTCCCTCTCTTACATTACAACAGTGTCTTTATATTATTCTAGTCCTTTTCTTCCTCATTTACGGTTCTTGTTGCCTTAAAAGTTCTACAAGTTCTGCCTCTTTAAATGAGCTGTCTGGTGTTGAGAGTTGGGAGTTAAAGTGTCCCATTGCTACTGTGTTGCTGTTAATACATTTCTCAGTTTAATTAGCAATTGCTTTATACACTTAGCTGCTCAATTATTTGATGCATGTGTGTTGACAAAAGTTGTCCTCTTGTTTATTGATTCCTTAATCAGCATGCATTGCCAATTCATTTCTCTTATTGCTGTCTTTAGATTGAATTACAGATGGTTTTGTAACAAGTATGACTGTCCTTACTGTTTTTCATTTTTTTTTCTTTTTTTTTCTTTTTTGGGTCACACCCGGCAATGCTCAGGGGTTCCTCCTGGCTCTGCACTCAGGATTTACTCCTGGTGGTGCTCGGGGGACCATATGGGATGCCGGGGATCGAACCCAGGCCGGCACAGGCCAGCCGTGTGCAAGGCAAGCGCCCTACCCGCTGGGCTATCGCTCCGGCCCCAGCTTACTGTTTTTCATTCTACCATTAGTCTATATGATTGTTTTCCAACTTTCATTCTGAGTCTGTTTATCATGAGAGTTCAAGTGTGTAAGCATAAACATTCCATCACCACAGCCTCCACCAGAGTGTCAGCATCCCTCCATCATTGTCCCAAAGTCCCCCCTTCCTATCCTATTCCTTTCACAGCTCCCCCCCCCCTACCCCCAAGTGACATGGTTCCTCCTAAAGACCAGTTCTCGGTTTCTGTTGTCTTTTTTTTTTTTTTTTTTTTTTTAATATTTTATTACACCGCCATGTGACATACAATTACAAAGATGTTCATGTCTGGGTTTCCGTCATACAGCGTTCCAGCACCCATCCCTCCACCAGTGCCCACCTCCCAACACCAGTGTCCCCACCTCCCTCCCCCTCCCCCAGCCCACCTCCATGGCAAATTCTTTATCTCTTCTCTTACACATTGTGGACCGCAATACACACATTCAGAGATCACCATGTATATCTTTTTTCCCACATTCAATGCTCAGTTCTAGACTGGCATCATCATTTTTGACAAATATTAGCACACTGTTCCCTTCTCCGTCCCACCCAACCACTGATTCCCACATATTCGTGGAAGATTCCACCCTTTTTTCCCTTATCGAAAGATGCTAGGTAGAGCCCTGGTTCTACAGTGTTCCAACACGCACCCTCCGCCCAAACCCATCTCCCATCACCAATGTCCCCACCTCCCTCCCGCTCCCGCACCTCAACCACTTGGCGAGTTCTGTATGTCATTTCTTTCCTCTTTATATCTCCTTCCCAACAAACTTTCCTGCTCTTCGTTGACTGCAATGCATTAAAAGACATTACTGTTTCACTATTTTAGTGGACCACGGCCGCAAGCGGCCTGCGATCCTGGGCTCGAACTGGCCCTGCTCTGTTGATCTGGTCTGAGGCCGTTTCGCAGCGTCGGACAGCAAACATGGTGGCTAGTGTGGTGGGCGAGTCACATCTGGCTGCCTCCGGGACCCCTCAGAGGCGACGGGCCCACTCCCAAAACCCATCTGCCCTCCTCGGGGTTCCATGGTCAGCTAGGCCCGGCGCAGGCCAAGCGCCAGCCTCCCCAGCCTTCCAGTGAGGCCCTGTGCTGGCCCGTGGGCAGCTCGCCGGCAGGGCCACCAGGTCCGACAAGATGGAGGGGGGGAAGGGACGACCACGCCTCCACTGACGACTTCCGGTGATTCCTGCCTCTTGGAGCCGCCTACCTGGGCTCGAACTGGCTTTGCTCTGTTGATCTGGTCTGAGGCCGTTTCGCAGCGTCCGGACAGCAAAAATGGTAGCTAGTGTGGTGGGCGAGTCTGTTGTCTTTTAATACCTCTTCTTTTAAATGATGATGTACTTTGTCTTTGATATTAATGATTGAATCTTTGACTCTTCTATTAGGCTGCTGAGTCCTGAGAGTATGTTCTTTAGCTCCTTCAGTTCTGTTTGATAGAGTTCTTTAATTTTTTCCATCTTTCTTCAAGTTTATTTAATTTCTCTTACAATAATTTTCTCACTTCAGCAAACATTGAGAGGATTATTGCTCTGACATCATCCTCTGGCAATACTGAAATTTCTAATGTACTTGAGGATGTTTTGGGTTTCTGTCCCCATATGTTGATCCTGTTGAGTTTGTGGATTTTTTTTCATTGTTTCTGGTGCTTTGTGGGAGCTGAAAGTGGAGCTCCATATTCCAGCAGCAACTCAGAGCTCCTGTTTGCATGATCAGGTTAGTGCCTGTGACCCTAATGATTTCTGGAAGCTCTAAACACCTTGTGAGGATTTTTTAAATGCTTGCAAGATTAAACTGCTACCTGTAGCTCTTGCTACTGCTACTGCCTCTGGGAGAAACTCCCAGCTGCTTTCTCAGCAATTGCTGCTCTTAGGTGTGGCCTGGGGACAGCTGCACCTGGTGTGTGTTGGATATATTCAGATGCCAATCTCTTCCTGACACATTACATGCAGTCACAAACCAGAATCTCTTTTGATCCTTTAGGATCAATGTCCTCTGACTTAGGCTGGAGGTTAGGTCTTCTGTGTCCACTTTGGAGGAACTTCCTTTGATTTCCAGGTTAAAACCAGAAGGTGGGACCAATACTATGAATCTTTTGGTGAGGGCCCTTGTCTGACCCCTATTTTTTTTTTTTTTTAATTTTTTTATTTTTAAAATTACAAAGATATACAATTAAAAAGTTCATATTTAGGTTTTGGTCAAACAGTGTTGCAGCACCCATCCCGCCACCAGTGCCCATCTCCCACCACCAACGTCCCGGTTCCCTCCCCCTCCCCCAGCCCTGCTCCATGGCAGGTTCTTGATTTCTTTCCACTTCTCTCTCTTTCTCTTTTCCTTCCCTCCAGACCATGGATTAAAGAACATACATTAAAGGGTTGTCATGTGTATCTTTTTGCCTCTATTTAATGCTCAGTTCTAGGTTGGCATTAGTACCCTCAACAATTGTTAGCACACTGTTCCATTTCTGTCTTACCTAGCCTCCTGAATCCCACACGTTTGTGATAATTTCCACCCTTGACAGGACCTCCTGATAAATGTTTCACTTGACTTTGGATATTGGTATCATAATATGTACCTATATATTTATGTTATGCAGATAAATGCAGTCATTCTGTATCTGTCTCTCTCCTTCTGGCTAATTTCGCTCAACATAATCTTCTCCATGTCCATCCATTTGTAGGCAAATTTCATAACTTCATTTTTTCCTAACAGCTGCATAGTATTCCATTGTGTAGATGTACCAAAGCTTTTTTATCCAGTCATCGATTTTCGGGCACTCTGGTTGCTTCCAGATTCTGGCTATTGTGAATAATGCTGCTATGAACATAAAAGTAGGGATGGTGTTTCCGCTGCGTATTTTTGGCTTCCCAGAGTAGATTCCCAGGAGTGGTATGGCTGCTAACCCCTATTTTTGCCATTTGGAATGGTGATTTGCTTGGACTAGCTTTGAGATCCCTGGTATCTATGTTGCAGTCATCTGGACAGCTTTTGATTATATCTTAATGCCATTCTGACTTGGTAGTTTTTTTTTTTTTTTTTTTGCTTTTTGGGTCACACCTGGCTACGCTCAGGGGTTACTCCTGGCTCTGCACTCAGGAATTACTCCAGGTGGTGCTCGGGGATCATATGGGATGCCAGGGATCATATGGGATGCTGGGGATCAAACCGGGGCTGGCATGGGCCGGCTGCGTGCAAGGCAACCGCCCTACCGCTGGGCTATCACTTCGGCCCCTGACTTGGTAGTTTTTTAATGTCCATGTATGATAATCTGCAATGATACCTATGAATGTATTGACTAGTCCCTGATTCATAGATTATTAATCTGAAAAGTATGTCTAGAAACCTCCCTGACCGCCAAAGGTTTGGAGACACAGGATATATGCCCCCTGGTCAGACTCTGCTGGACTGGTGGTTATGGCTCACCCAGAGTACCTGAGATGTGAAAGGTACCAGCCCTGGCTCCCTGGTCCCTGCCAGCATTGCTCAGGCCACCACTTCTGGGAACCAGGGACAGCACTGCTGGAAGATGAACCTGGACCCAAAGGGCTAGTGCACCAGCAATGCAAGGGTGCCCTCAGGCTTCCTGGTACTCCCAAATCACCACTGTGCATCTGACTGGACTCCAACAACTCAAGGCCAAGTTTCCCAGAGAAATAAAACAGCCAAAAGTTAGGTATGTGGGAGCCACACCTATAAACCACTTCTAGCTCAGCCATACAAGCTCATTTATAGGCCTTGCCTCAGAGATCCAAGATAAATCTTTAAAGAGATCAAAGCCGAAATTAATCTCAGACCCGATGTTAATCTCAGACCCACATAGCTGCAGAGACTAGGGGTGGATGAGAAGGGGGCAAGTTTACCAGTGCCTGCCAAAGCAGAGGCCCTGGCATATGTTTGCTCCACAATCCAAAATTGCCACCAGCCTGTGACCAGACTCTACTATCACTGGATGGTCCTCCCTGAGGTAGTAATCTGCTGAAAATTCGAGTATGTGGGTTTTGTGACTAAAACCCCCAAGCTTTCTCAGCGTCTGTATGGGCTATCTTCCCCCACCTCCCTGTACTTCTGGAAGCCCCAGCCATGGTATCATATCACAAAGCTGCCACCCAGTTACAAAAAAAGAAGAAAAGAAAAAAATGCTATTTCAGCTGTACCTTCCAGAACACCCTGAACAAATACAATGACCTCTTAGTGCTTATATTGAAAGTCAATTGCAGAAAAAGAGAGAGGGAAAGAGTGAGCAAGAAAAAGATGCCTGCCATAGAGGCAGGTAGGAGGGGTGGTGATGGTGTTCGGTGGGGATGGTGGGAGGGAAACTGGGAACATTAGTGGTGGGAAATATACACTGGTGGAGGAATGGGTGAGGAAACGTTGTATGACTGAAACCCAATCAGCAAAAACTTTGTAAATGTGTCTCTCACAGTGATTGAATAAAAAACTTTTTAAAGAAAAAGGAATTATATGTAATCTTTTTGCAAGCAAATGTGTAAGTCTTTACCCGGGTTGAAAAATAAGTAGCTGAAACTGAGAGGAACTAAGTTTCTAAGACTAACAGATAATATTCAGTATTTCATCTGATTATGAAATACTGCATTTCAGGATGGAATTATAGGTTAACATACGTCTACCAAATGCTACACTTTTATTACTGATAATTGCAATGATAAAATATTACTATAGTCACTTTTTATAAGATATAATCACAAATGGTAAGGGAAAAACACCTTGCATAAGATTAGATTCTAAAATTTTTTTCATGTCCAGCCTTGAGAAAAATTACAAAATATGTTGAATTTATTTAATTTAATCCTGCATTTAAGGGACTTTTTTGCTTTGCCTTGAGTTCCTAGGACCAAACTGTTGCCTACAACTTTTGCTTTCTAGGGAATCACTCTGTGTTCTAGAGATTTTTCATTTACTATCGCCTCTGTATATCAGGTTACTAGGCACTTCTAATAGCTGCTAAGCATAAAACTGGTTAAAATTAGAGTGTAGTATTCCCCTGGATACTCATAAACTTTTTTTTTTCCTTTTTTTGGGTCACACCCAGCAATGCTCAGGGGTTACTTCTTCTTCTTCTTTTTTTTTTTTTTGCTTTTTTGGGTCACACCCAGCAATGCTCAGGGGTTTCTCCTGGCTCTGCACTCAGGAATTACTCCGGGGCGGTGCTCGGGGGACCATATGGGATGCCGGGGATCGAACCCAGGCCGGCTTGGGCCAGCCTGGGTAGAGCAAACGCCCTACCCGCTGGGCTATCGCTCCGGCTCCTCTCAGGGGTTACTTCTGGCTCTACACTCATGAATTACTTCTGGTGGTGCTCAGGGGACCATATGGGATGCCGCTGATGAACCCGGGGTTGGCCACTTGCAAGGCAAACACCCTACCCACTGGACTATTGCTCTGACCCTGCAAGTTTCTTTCTTTTCCCTTAAATCCTGGGGTTAAAAAATAATAATGATGGCATTTAACATCAAGTCACCTCCAATTATTTTCCCAAGGATACAGGTTCTTGCAGCAGCCCTCAGGTCATATTGGCTCTCTTAGGTTGCTGTGCTTGCTAGCGGCCCCTCTCTCTTCTCAGAGCTGCTTCTCCCGCTTAAGGTCTGGCGAGCAGGTTCCTGGGCTGGAAGGCTCTGTGGACTCTGGTCTTCATTACTCCCCTCCACTCCTGCCTCTCGAGGGAGTTGGCCATTGCCCTTGCTTATATGGTCTTTTCAGTGAGTCCAGCTCGACAGGGGTAATCTGACCACTGAGTTGTCTTAGATGCCCTAGAGTGATCTAAGACCTTCAAAAGGACGCCTGCACTTAAAAAGTACTAAAAAAAAATTTGCTTCCTCTCCCTGCAAGTTTTAGTTATTTATTTACTTTTTTTTTCTTTCATTTGTTGTAGTGCAGTGGAGGTCATATGCTCCATTTGGTTGCAGTGCTTAGTGCTTGCACTTGGCAGAGCTGGAAACTGGTGTTAAATTTATAGGCCCTGGACGCTGGGAAACTGCCTCACGACCAGATTAACAGAGCAAAACCAGTTCGAGCCCAGGTAGGCGGCTCCCAGAAGCGGGAATCACTGGGAATTTGTCAGATGGAGTCAGGGGTCGGCCATTCCCCCTCCATTTGTGGAGCCTGGTGGCCCCCGCCCAGGAGCTGCCCTGGGGCCACCAGCCATAGCATGAAGAGCCTCACAAGCAGCTGGGGAAGCTGGAACTCGGCTCACCCAGGGGCCAGCTGACTATGGGGCCCCGGGAGGACAGATGGGTTTTGGGAGTGGGCCCATCACCTCTGGGGGTCCCGGAAGCAGCTGGATGAGACTCGCCCACCACACTAGCCACCACCTTCGTTGTCCGGATGCTGGGAAACTGCCTCATGACCAGATTAACAGAGCAAAACCAGTTCGAGCCCAGGTCGTGCAGCCACTTGCCGCCACGCTCCACTAAAATAGTGGAAACAGTAATGTCCTTTAATGCACTGCATTCCATGATGTGCGGGAAAGTTTGGGGGGACGGAGAGATAAAGAGGAGAGAAATGACATACAGAACCCACGAAGTAGTTGAGGTGTGGGAGGGGAGGGAGGTGGGGACATTGGTGATGGGAGATGGGTTTGGGTGGAAGGATGGGTGTTGGAACACTGAAGAACCAAAACTCTACATGAGCATCTTTCAATTGTATGTCTAAAATGGTGTAATAAAATTTTGGGGGGAAAAATTAAAAAAAAAAAAATTTGTAGGCTCATCCAGGCATGGCTAGTTCTCTACACTGGTTCACATCCTCAGGCCCCTAATATGCCTGTATTTTTTAGTCTCTTCGCTTCTGATTTTTGGGATATATATATATATATATATATATATATATATACACATACATATATATGTGTGTGTATGTATATATATGTGTGTATATATATACGTGTGTGTATATATATGTATATATAGGGGTCCATTTGCAATGTCAAATCAAACTGGAGTCATTTACAGGCAAGACAAGACCCTTAACACCTGTAATATCTCTCCAACCCCTTTCTCAGCTTCATTAAAAATTTTTTTTTATAAGAAGGAAGGACTAGATTATATATTAAAAACAATGATGTTCTGGTACATGCTATAGGATAAATTTTTTAAAATCTTAAAAAGCATTATATTATTTTAAATAAACCAGGCAGGAGTTGGAGAGATAGTACAGAGATTAAGGCACACTCTTGCTGTGGATGACCCAGTTTGAGCTCTGGGTCTCATGGTCCCCATGCACGGTCAGGGTGGCCACAGCCTCTGAGCACTGCAGGACTTACTCAGCACCACAGCCTTGAGCGCTCCTGACTGGTTGACTGAGAAACATCATGAGTAGCCTGTGAGTATTTCTTGGCAGAACCCCTCCCAAAAGAAAAGTAAATATGCTAGACACAAA
>JAJIBD010014104.1:0-15592 GCA_021461705.1 Cryptotis parvus
TCTTTCTTTCTTTCTTTCTTTCTTTCTTTCTTTCTTTCTTTCTTTCTTTCTTTCTTTCTTTCTTTTTCTTTTTCTTTCTTTCTTTCTTTCTTTCTTTCTTTCTTTTTCTTTCTTTCTTTCTTTCTTTCTTTTTCTTTCTTTCTTTCTTTCTTTCTTTTCTTTCTTTCTTTCTTTCCCTTTCTTTTCTTTCTTTTCTTTTTCTTTCTTTCTTTCTTTTCTTTCTTTCTCCTTTCTTTCTTTCTTTTCTTTCCTTTCTTTCTTTCTTTCTTTCTTTTCTTTCTTTTCTTTCTTTCTTTCTTTCTTTTTCTTTCTTTCTTTTTCTTTCTTTCCTTCCTCCCCCCTTCCCTTCCTTCTTTCTTTCTTTTCCCTTTCTTTCTTTCTTTCTTTTCTTTCTTTCTTTCTTTCTTTCTTTCTTTCTTTCTTTCTTTCTTTCTTTCTTTCTTTTTCTTTCTCTTCCTTCTTTCTTTCTTTCTTTCCTTTCTTTCTTTCTTTTCTTTTCTTTCTTTCTTTCTTTCTTTCTTTTTTTCTTTCTTTTCTTTCCTCCTTTCTTCTCATTCTTTCCCAACCTCCTCCCCTTCTTTCCTTCCTTTCTTTTTTCTTTCCTCTCTCCCTCTTTCTCCCTCTCAGTCTCTGTCTGTCTCTCTGTCTCTCTGTCTCTCTGTCTCTCTCTCTCTCTCTTTCCTTCTTCCCTTCGGATAGTCTACTCCTAGCTCTGGGCTTGGGGTGAGATTACAACCATCTTCCATGTCAGGGAGTCTACAGCCTGGTATAAAGCCTGGTCTACACCATGCAAGGCCCCTGTACTATTTCTACAGCCAGGGACTTCTTTCAGATCCCTGGCAGGTGATTGATTATACAGTCTCACCGTAGTCTCCAAATGAAGCCAATCTAATTTGGGCAACTGGAAGTTTAGCAGGTTTTGCCTTTGAATCAAAAAATTAAAATAAAAACTCCACGTTCTACAAATTTTACTGTCATAGAGTCAAGAGAACAGCTGCACTGGTTTTCCAATGGGATGGGCCCAGAAATATGATCGGAATGGCTCAGTCCTCAGCAGGGCTTCTGTTTTCCAAATAGCTTCATTCCCTCCACCCAACTCTCAGGAAGCTTGCCTTCCCAACTGCTCTCCACTGAATCTGTAGCTATTTTCCACTGAGTTCTTTTGATGTTTATACATTCTCATCCAATTCATTCCAAAAGAGGCTTGAAGGTACTTAGCATAAACTCAGGAAGGGCTGTAAGAGCAGTGAGAGGAAAGTTGGCAAAAGGGGGAAATGCAGAAAACATTGACCCAAGGTAATTGTATGGCAAACATACATGGCTTTCGAGTCTCTGGCCTTGGCTGAGGCCTCAAAATTGCCATAGGTACTATAGGAGTGACCTCCTATAGTTCCTATGGCACACAGACCCTGTGTGCTGCTCATGAGCACAGAAGCTTGGTGTGACCATTGGTGTGACCCCAAAGCAAAACAAACAGAAGTTACAAAATTGAGGGTCATGAGAGCAAATAGAAAATTGCCACTCTGAGATCTGGTTATAAAATGAAATTTTATAAGTCCCCTGAAAGAACTATGTACCCAACATGTTTTTATGATGGTCTCAATAATACATTCACTCAAGCACTTTCTTATAAACTCACCTCTCAGTGGACAGCTGGGACACGCAGAGCTAGCTTGGGACCAGAGCACCTGCCTGAGGATGTAGGTCACATCCCTGTCACCACCCCAGCATGCAGAGTGCTCTGCACCACACCGGATGCATGCCACCTCCGGCACACCACCACAAAGGGTGTGGAGCCCTTTTCCATGGCAATAGCAGCGGCTGAGTGAAGGAAAGAGACGGCTATAGATCTTAACGCAAAGAGCAATTGCAGTAAAGAGCATCTACTCTGGTGTAAGAAGTGCCTCGCCCCTAAGCCAATAAAATAATACAATCTGGTAAAGAAAATGACCAAAGGGGTTGGAGAGAGATGGCAAGTGACCAGCACCATGGGGGTATTTCCCTGGTGACTTCTGAGTACCATCAGACCCAAGCTAGTGAGCATTGAATGGAAAGGCCCCTAGCTTCCCCATTTGGGGTGGCCCTGTGAAAACAATGACAAGGTATTTCCCCTGCTTTCAAACACTTTATTTCTAGTCACTCAGCCTCCAATTGCATTAACGTTGGGCAGCAGCCTTGCTGCCCCTCCTCTGCTTAGATCCATGCCTGCAGCCATGGCAGGAACTGAATTCAAGCCAAGCTGTCTTCATCTTTTACTTGTGGAATTGATTTTTTGGACTTAAGTGCAGGACTATATTGTTTATCACTACAAAATTCCATCTTGTTAGAGTCAGTTCCATTTGTTCTATCCTATTGATAGCCTTTGATTTGGACCCAAGCAACCAAGATACCATATTTCATCAAATACTAGGCCCTTGAAATGGTAAATATGCTATTAAAAAATTGCCATGAAGAAGAAATACTGTTGATTAAGTTATACAATCGATCACAGGATTAGTCTGATTTTTGACATGCTGAAATGTGCAAAATGTGCACTTTAGGATTTGTGATATATGGGATTTATAAACTCTCATATTTGCAATTTGATCATTTGCAATTTGATCATTCATAGCCCTGTAAGTTGGGCATTCACAAAATGCAGGCAGGCAGAGTGCATGAAGAAAAGACCTGGTGAACTTCCACAGGGCATTGTCCTTCACTTTGCCTGTTCATCTGAGGTACATCCACTATTCATCAAATAAATATAGAAGTATTCAATGAAGGCACAAAATTCAGATTACAATGGTGAGAACAGCCTGGTCACATCAATCCTAAAGTGGATTTCACACATTCATTCATCCAGACATTTCCCGGTTATTCAGATCTCTTGAAAACTCCTGCCTGAACTCTCATTCACATCAGAATTTGAGGCTCAGAACAGCTATAGGAAGCTGGGTCCAGGTGTGGAAAGTCGGATACTATGTTGGGACTGGCCAGATCACAGGGAGAAGAAAACAGTCAAATCATAAGACCTGAAGGCTGGCGTAGTTTTGGGCATCACTGAGAGCTCCCCTCCTGGTCAGGCAGATGGGCAGATGACATCCTGAGGGCTGAGCATACATGACCAAATATAAGAATCATACCAGATGGCAACAGCAGAACAGAACACTGAAGTCCCATAGTCTGTGCTTAGCTTCTGGACTGGATCAGGGCTTGGGGTTCAGGGTGTTCAGCACCGTCATTTGAAGCTTGTGTGCATTGCAAAATTATTAGGTAGCAGAGCCAGCCAGATGGAAGAACCAGGTTCAGAGGCTGCAGAATGGTCCTGAATGCTGAGTGTCCCTGTGTGGAGATGAGGAGTGTTGTGTGGGGCAACACCTTCTCAGGGGCAGGAGGGCACTCAGGCCTGTACTTGGTGTGGGACAGGGCTTGCTGGCCCCTGGGATACTGACATCATGCAGCCAACGAGACCTGGGGGCACCAAGAACAGGTAGGGAAAAACACAGGCACCAAGGCTCACTTCTGGAATGAAGTTTGATATGATGAGTCATTCCCAAAGCCTAATTCAAGAAGCAGGGAGGAAGGACACTGACTCCTGAGGAAACTGAGTCGGGAATGATTCGGGGCAAAAGGGCCAGTTGGGGGCAGTATGAACACACAGAACTGTGAGCACAGTCAGGGAGAATATCTCCTTTATTTTCTCTGCTCAATTGAAGTACTTTGGACACAGGACATTGTTTTAGCATTGGGTGCTCACCGTAATGATTTGACGCTTGTGTGCATTGCACAATGACATCACAATGAGCTCATTTCTCCTTGATTCAAGGCAACTTCTTTTTTTTCCTGCATCCTAGATTGCTTCACTCAGCACCTGCTTCCTGCAATGGGGCGGGGTAGGTGGCCGCAGCTGATGGAAGGTGCTTGGGAACCATTTCTAACTTTGGATGTTAAGATTAAAGGAGGAAGGTCAGATGCAAATTCTAAATATGTCTGTTTAAATATTAACATTTAGAATTAAAACTCACGTGGCTGCATCTATACAGTATTATAAACCAATGCTACTTTTATTTTATTTTGGCTTTCTGGGTCACACCTGGTGATGCACAGGGGTTACACCTAGCTCTGCACTCAGAAATTACCCTGTAAAGAACCGCCATGGAGCAGGGCTGGGGGGAGGAACCGGGGGGGGGGGAGAAGGCACTGTGGCGGGATGGGTGGCAACACTGTTTGACCAAAACCCAAATATGAACTTTATTGTATATCTTTGTAATTTTAAAAATAAAAATTAAAGAAATTACTCCTGGTGGTGCTCAGGGAACCACATGGGATGCTGGGGGTCGAACCCAGGTCAGCTGCATGCAAGGCAAATGCCCTACTAGGCTGTAATGTCACTCTGGCCCCCAAAACTACTTTTAAAAGACTTATACTGTTCCACACTTCTGGGAACTTCTAGAAATGGCCCTATGCTACATGGAGCCACAGTGCAGTCTCTCCTGATTCTAATGCCACAGCTTTTTGCCAAACCAGCTGCCCTTGTTGGCTGCTCAGGGACTTTCTCTCCTGCTCTGCTCTAAGCCTGAAGATCTTAGCAATAGAAAAAAAATCAAGAACTAAATGCACTGAGTGTTTCTATGTCCCAGGACCCCAGCCAGACATGGGGGGGCACAAAATTTTAAGATTATTACACTTATCTGCAGAGATTTACAATAAAATGAACTCTCTTAGTATTCCAAGTGCTCAAATTACCCTTCCTGAAACAAAAGGTTACACCTCTTTATTTGTGTTTTATTATTATGATTATTGTTTTTTCTGTGGGGGGGCCTTTTGTGGTCACACCCACCAGTGCTCAGGGTCACTTCTGGCTCTGCACTCAGGAATTATTTCTTGTAGTGCTTGGGAATATGGGGTGTCAGGGAATGAACCCGGGTTGGCCGCATGCAAGGTGAACACCCTACCCACTGTACTATCACTCTGGCCCTTATTATGCTTTTTACTTTTAGCCATATCCAGCAGTGCTTGAAGGTTACTCCAAGCTTAGTGCTCAGGATTCGCTCCAACCATGCCCAGGTGATAATACAGTGCCTGGGATTGAGCCTAGGTTCCAACACAAAAAGTAGGGTTACAGCTCTTGAGCCACTTTCCTGGCTCCTATCTTTTTTAGAGGGCTGGGGCTTCCCTAGTAATGCTTAGACTTACCCTATTTAGTAAGAGTGTTTAAGCATATCAGAGTCTGGTGGTAGAGTCCATGCCTCATCTGCATGGTGCCCAAGGTCTACCTGCAGCACTACTGAAGAACATAGGAAAATGGAGTCAATGACTGTGACTTAAAAGAACAATCAGAAATCATTTGCAGAACATTAATTTATACCCACTTCAGGGTAAAATAGAAGTGTAACTTCTTTCTGGCCTATTACGACTTCAGTCTAAATGAAGCATGGTACCCAGTGTCCATTTATTGGAACAACTTAATTATTTTATCTGATTTTTTTTTTGTTTTCTCAGGAAAGAATCACTGTGTGGTGCCAGTGAATGAACCTGAATGAGCAAGAATAACACCTTTCCACGTGCTATCTCCCTAGCCCCAATTGCTTCATTATTTACTTGGGTATTCTGATGGTGCACAAGTGACCAGGTAGTGGCCTCTCAAGATTTACTTACACATAGAATGGCTTCCCTATTTGAGAAATTTGCTTTCAAGAGGAAAAAGCAAAGGTACAAGATCCAATTAGGTGGTGAATTAAAACACAAACTTAAAAAAGAAAAGGAATTCTCAGAGCTTGGAAGATAGGACAGGAGATACGGCACTTGCCTTGCATGCTGCCAAGCTTGGTTCAAGCCCCAGCACCACGTAGTCCCTGAGCCCTGCCAGGAGTAGTCCCTGAGCACTGGTGGGTGTAATTCAATTCCCTTCTCCCCCCAAAAAAATAAATTAAAAAATAAAAAATTTTATCATCATAATCAGGTCTATCTTTTATTAGAGTAAGTCTGCAATTTTCCAGAACATTTTCTCTATTGCTTTAAACTCAGAAACATAGAAACTAAAGACCAAGATACAGGGTTTTGTTCTTTTCTGTGAGAATAGACACAAGCTCAATCTCTAGAGTCTTTTCATTGGGTCTTTACACTTTGTGGTTCATTTGGTGGAGACACTGATGACATTTGTGACAAGGTAAGTGTCATCCTCTGAGGTCAGAAGCTGCATCTCAACAGCACAAATCGCAACTGATCACCAGAACATGTGTCCAGTTCTCCACATAATGGCCACCTCTAGTGCTCATGACAGCCCAAAGGAGCAAGAGGAGTATTAGCTCCACTGACAGTGACTTATCCACTAGCCCAGATCCAGGCTCAAATTCATGTCAACAGGAAGAATTCAAGCTGCCCTGAGACCTCCACTCACAGTAGCTCTAAAGGCCTGAAAGTGACCTTTCCCTAAATCAAACCTTCCCTTTCCAGCCCATTCCAACTGCCCTGTGAGAGAGGTGAGCAGACAGTGGACCCAGGCGCAAATCCAGTCTGTCCCCAACTGTTGTGGCAGCTGCAAACGTCATTAGGGCTGTGGTTTTATAGCTTCTTTCTCCTCAGCTAGGACCACTCTAGCTGCTGTAACTGAGAACCAGGTACTGGTGACCTATCAACTCCAGAATTGTCTCTGGGACTGGGACTCTCCACTTAGAAGGCCAGAGCCATCAGTGCTGGGAGGAACGTCTCCGTGTGTCGGGCGGCCACCTTGCCACTGTGTTTTCACCTCTCCACTGTATTTTCACCTCTTCATTGTATTTTTCTTCATTGTTTTTTTTTTCTTCATTGTTTCTTCATTTCTTCATTTTTTTTTTCAATCCGGCCCAGGTATGCTGATCCAGAGACTCACAGACATGGGGCAGAGCTACTTGCTCTCCTGTGCCCAGCCACTCATGAGGCGCCCAGGAGGGGGCGGGTTCTAGCCCTGGTCCGCCACCCCAGCAGAGCCGCACAACAAGCCAGATGACCCCCCCACTCCATCAGGCCGCCATTTTCCACATCCAGACTTCCCTCTCATCAGAACTCCACCCAGTGACAGCCTATCACAGCCCGGATCATTGACACCCACCCTGCAGCAGTTTTTTTTCAATCCGGCCCAGGTATGCTGATCCAGAGACTTTACAGACATGGGGCAGAGCTGCTACTTGCTCTCCCTGTGCCCAGCCGCTCACGAGGCGCCTGGGAGGGATGGCGGGTTCTAGCCCTGGTCCACCACCCCAGCAGAGCCGCACAACAAGCCAGATGACCCCCCCACTCCATCGGGCCGCCATTTTCCACATCCAGACTTCCCTCTCGTCAGAACTCCACCCAGCGACAGCCTATCACAGTCTGTCTCAAGCGGCAGCTGCGGCCGCATGGTTCATCTATAAATGCTATATTTAGAGGTGACTACAAGGGTATGCCATCTGCACGGCAAGCCTGGCAAGCTGCCCGTGTTGTATTTGATATGCCAAATACCAGTAACAATTATATTAGTTCATTCCATGACCTAATATAATGGTTTGAGGCTCTTATGTTCCTGGAGCAAGCAGATGCCCTTGGACTCTACTAGCATGAGACAGGACATATGGAGATATTACTGGTGCTCCCTTGAGCAAATAGATGATCAACGGGAGGATAGTAACATTGTATTTTCTACCTGTCGACTATATTTTCATCTCTCCACTGTTTTCCACCTCTTCACTGTATTTTCACCTCTTCTCTATCCTCACGTCATGGAAAGAGCTCTCTCACTCTCTAACTTCTCCCAAGACCATGCACCCCATTCATGAGAACTCCACAACCATAATAAAATTTTCCCCCCCAAATCCCCACCTAATATATAACATTGAAGATTTCAAAATTTATGCTTGAAATTGATTTCAGACATAAATTTTGGGAGGAAAGAGAGGGAGGAGCCAGAAGTATAGAGTCCATAAGACTCTCAACAAAGGGACTGGGGAGAAGAGAGGAGATCTGGACCCCAAGAATCAGCTAGAGGAGATCCAAGGTCAGACTGGACTTCAGGAAGACACGCACAACTGCTCCTTGAAGTGCTCTTACTTTTCTTCTTTCTGATTCCCATGTCAGGTCCAGCACACAAGATGCTGTAAGATGCCAGAAGACTAGAGGAAAGCAGAGGAGGAGGCTTTTGAGCTCAACTGTCCATGGCTTTTCCCCAGAAGTAGTGACATTTGGAAATAGTAACTCCTTGGCAATAAAATAAGAATTTTGGAAATCAATACAGGATGTACCCAGAGATCTTATAGGATGGAGCATGGACTGACTTAGCTGGGACTGAGCTTAAATGCTTATGGGAGGAGTAGCTAAATGCCATTCCCATCCCCTAGCATATCCATCCTACTTAGGCCTCTTCTCTTGAGGCCTGGCTTTGTTAAGCACCAGAGAGCCAACTCTGAGGGAAGAGGCTGTCCTTCTCTGCTTCATTGCAGTGAAGTTTAAAAATGTAAACTTTTAGGAATGTTGAGATAGAACAGAGGATAGGGCATTTGCCTTTCAAGCAGCTGACTCAGGTTCAATCCCTAACATGACATTTAGTGGTTTGCAAATACCACTAAGAATGATTCCTGCATGCAGAGGGAGGAGTAAGCCCTGACATCACAGCTGTGACCAAAATAACAAAACCAAACCAAAAACCCAATAAACATTTTACTTGAGTACCAGAAGAAATAGCTCAAATGGCTGGAGCCTATGCCTTGTATGCGAGAGGTTGATGGAAGTGACCCCAAGTTGAGCACATGTCCCACAAGCAATGTTAGATATGGCCCTGGCTGACCACACGCACTGCATGATATGAGTAGCTCTGCCACACCAGGCTGAATATTAGCAGGATTAGCCCCTCGGTCCCCTGAGTATTGTTTGGGAGCCTCCTCCCCACAAAAACCCTATGGATATGTATTGTGAGATGGGTGAGACATGTGAGAAGGAGCCTCAGATTTACGTCACAGTGGAAAGATTAAGTATAGAGGTTCCTGTGGTTCCCTTCGGGGGGAGTATGTCTTCTTCCCATTCTGTTCCAAACCACTTTGAGAAAGCAACTGTTGTGTGTTCAGATAGGAGGAAAATAATAGTTCAGTTTTACAGGATGTGGGCATTGAGGGCCTAAAACTTTCTAGTTTGATTATGCTGTTCTATGTCTTTTGTCTATAAGCTGGCTCTGTTTAAGCCTCATCCCCAAATAGGAGTTGAAATGAGGAGGTGTCTTGGTCCTGCATTACTTGGAGGAATACATATAAAATGCACCACACCAGTGCTTAGTAAAAGTTTCAGGTACACCACACCTAAAGCCGCTAAGCAGACAGCATCACCAGAGGACTCCCCTGGAGGCCAGATAGATCAACCTATATTAACTTGAACCCTAGGGTTTTGGACTTATGTTGAGGATCTAACTGCTTGAGAGAACCGGTCAAGTTCTGTATCAGAAGCAGAAATGCTGGAAGAGGTTGATGGAAGTATCCAATTGGGGTCCATCGGTGCAAGACTGTTGGCCTCTTGTGTTACTGTGTTATGCTGACACCAAAGATCTCAATGGTGTAATGGTAGAATCAGTGGTGGGGTGAATGGGGGGGGAGGGGAGAGGTGCGACCTGCTGGGGGCTCCTTAAGGAGTGCAGCCTCTCTGGGGTGTGGAAAATGTAAGCTCCTGCTCTCCCAGCAGGGGGCAGCAAGCCCTGACATGTACCCCTGCCTCCCCATGGTACTCCAGAAGAGTAACTAGAAAAAATGGTGCATATCTGATTAAGTTGGGGTGTAGTGACTCAGAGTGATCATTTCATATTTCAGTCAATCTGATTTTATTTTACAGGCACAAGCTATTGGGAGTACTTGGATTCAAAACATAACAAAGCAGGATATTGATCAATGTTACCAGAGAAAAAGATGGGAATAGGAGAATCGCAGCAGAGTAAATGCCAAATCATAAAATTCACTTATAAAAAATATTTAAACATAAAATAAAATAAAAATATTTCAACACTAAATAAATCTGAACTTCAACCTCACATCTTAAAATCTGCTGAAGTATCAAGAAAAGTTTAGTCCTAATGTCTGACTACTCTTCCATAGCTTGAATGCCTTAGAGCCTCTTCATCCATTATCTTATTCAGTCCTGACAACCCTAAACCAGTCCGGGTCACTAGCTCCATTCACATGAAGATATGGAGTCTCAAGAGACGCTGCAATGCAAAGTTGTCAATTTAAATGTCTATGTTCAATGTTTCTCTCTCCGAGATGTGCTGAAATGATAAATAATTCCTTTTGTGGAATAGCCATATTCCTGGTCTCTACTCACCAGAGGCCAGTGACACCTCACTCACATTGAGTATAAAGAGCCTAAGAAAATAGCTTAAAAATTAGGAGTGAACTGTGGCAAGAGGCAGGGTAGAATGAACCAAAGGTACTAGTGTGTTTTATTATCTTCATTATAATTTTTAATAAAATGCAAGTATCGTTTTAACTAAGAAATATATAAAAGTTTTTTGGCTTTTTGGGTCACACCCAGTGTGGTCAGGTGTGACTCCTGGCTCTGCATTCCTGGAATTACTCCTGAAGGTGCTTGGGGGACCATATGGGATGCCAGAGATGAAACCTGGGTTGGCCACATGCAAGGCAAACACCCTATCAGCTGCACTATCACTCCTGCCCCTTAACAAAGAAATATTTAAAGGGATTGGAGAGATGGCTTAAACGGCCAAGCACAGACTCTGTATGCAGGAGTTCCAAGTTCAGTCCCTGGCACTGCATGGTTCCTTGAGCACTGTGCTAGGAGGGGCTCCCTGAGCACTACAGGAACTGTTGCTCCCAAACAAAAATACAAGCATTGAGGAGAACCATACCTGCTGGGATTAGCAAGGAGAGCACTCTCATTCCATGCCAGTAGTAAAAGAAGCTCTTCCCTGAAAGTGCTGTGACAATTATCCAGAACATCTGAAAAACCTCTAGGATAATCCTGGCCAACACAGACCACACCCTGCAGTGCTAGGGATCAAACTCCGGTCTCAGGAATGCCAGGCATGCAATCCAACCCTCTGAGTCTTCTCCCCAGTGCTAATGTCATTATTTTAAAGGAAAAGGAATTATGAGTCAGAAATACTTGTTTCAGAGAAAAGCCTGCCCCCTCACAATCTTAACCTGAACGGAGAACCTGGGTCATGCTCTGCACATGTCTCAGGCCTTCCTGGAACCTGAGAGGTTCATTTCTCAGTTTATAATCAGCTCCAGACCAGGCATGAGACAAAATGCTAATGAGGAGTTTTGTTTTGCATAACTGGGCTAGCTCACCTAGTTTTCAGAGCACACGTTTATTCACCACTAGGCTACATGACTGCAGTTTCCCTGAATCTGAGTCTGGAGACAGCCCGTTGGAATCTACAAACCTCTAGACTCTTACCTTCCAGATGAATGATGGTACCCTTTTTTGTTTACTGTTGTTAAGTCATACCTACTGGTGCTCACAGCTTACTCCTGGCTCTGAGCTCAGGGATCACTCCTGGCAGACTCAGGGACCAACCATATGGGATGCCAGGGATCAAACCCCAGTCATCTACAAGCAGGCATTGAACCCAAATAGTCAAGTGCAGTGCCTTCTCACTGTACTATCACTTTGGCCCCTATGGCACTTTTATATACGGCTTTTTTAGGTGAATCATCTAAGTTTTGCCAGATACAGATAAAAATAAAACAAATAAAAGACATTTGAGATTGTAATTATTTCTTTATTTTTCTTCTAATAAAAAACTAGAGTCTGGCGAGACAGTATAGCAAGAAACTATTCTTTAAACATGACAATATGAATTCAATCCTTGACACCACCTGTGACCCAGTAAGCTCTGCCAGGAGGGAGCATGGAACTAGGAGTAAGCCCTGGTGAGCACCTCCATGTGTGGTCCCATTAAAAAATAGAAAAGGAAAAGGGAAAAAAAGACAGTTTTTCAATGGGAAAGCTAGTATAGAAGTTCAGGCATTTGCCTTATATGGGGCTGCAGCTGTGACAGAGGTCCGGATCAGGGCACAGCATATGGTCCCCCCAGCAGCAGTGCCCCTGAGCACAGTCCTCCAGCACGCTGCTCTCTCCACCCCCAAGAAAAAGGCAGTTTTTCAGGACCAGGAGATAGTACAGCAGTTAGCACGCTGCTCAGTTAGGCTCCCAGTACCACCTGGTCCCCTGAGCATCACCCGTGCATGGCTGGGATGGCCCTTGTACCCCCAGCTCCAAAGGTCCTCCCCACCCCCCATCCTCACAGTCTCTGGCCTTGCACTAAACCTCCTTCCTGTTGTATGAAAATCATTTTGGGGGCTCCCGTAGCACTGCTTGGGTACCTCCCTAACACACACACACCAGTTAGCCACCAAAATTTCAAAAACTCATTAATAGTATGAAAGAGAACAGTCATCCTCCTATTTTAGGGTTTTGAATCACCTGAGAAATGTGTTCAGAGGAAGACTGCTGGGCCCCCTGAAGGGTCCAAGGTGTCAGATCTAAGTGTTTTTTTAATCCACACTTGAAATAGCACATGTTGATTCTGACCCTCGCTTCTGGGAGCAATCTCCACTTCGTAGAGCACTGTTTGAGAATACATCCAGGGCTGTAAATGAAATCTTCTCCCAACTAAAATCTGTGTTTTTTAAATCATCACTTTTATTCTTTTGCTTCAACTTATAAATAAATTCTTGTTCTCTCTCAGTGAAAGATGGGTGGAATAAACATTGAGAGCGGTGAGCCGAGAGAGAATACTCAGCGGGTTGGAGCACATGCTTTGCGCGCATGAGGCCCAGGTTTGGTCCCTGGCACTGCCAGATTTTTTCAGCGCTGCTGGGGGTGACCAATGAACCCTGAGTGTGACTCAGCCCCTCCCAAATAAATTAACACAGGGAATCCTGGAACATGGGCATAGCCATTTCACCCTAGAGCGAGAGTAAAAGGGATTATTATGAGTCGTACATCCATAAGCAGCAGGAGCAGCAGGAGATAAAAATGAAACTTCAGGGTGATAGTGCAATGGGTAGAGGTTTTTTTCTTGCCGCGACCAAGGCAGGTTCAGTCTCTGGCATGCCAAGGGTTCCTCCAAGCCTGCCAGAAGTGATTCCTGAGTATGGAGTCAGGAGTAACCCCTGAGCGTGACCAGGTGTGGCCCTAAAAAATGACAGTGTAAGGGAAATGAGTGAGGTCGGGGCAGGGAGTGAGTCTTATGTGTGAAGAGACCCAGCCATAGTGAGGAAGGCAGAGGGGTCTACAAGCCTCACAGGGGTTTGGAGGTCTGTGGTACCAGAGACACTGAGCACAGGCGTGAGAAGGAATTGAAGGGGGAGTATCCATTCACAGCCTTTATGAACAACCACTGGACCCCAATTCCCCTCCCCAACTCCATCCTGGGACAGATTTTCACACAGAAAATGGCCCCTGAGGAGACACCAGGGCAGTAGGGGCAGGTGTGGGTTCTCCACTGATCACCTCCTCTTATCTAAGCCCCTACTTAGGGATATGTGTGTGCGTGCACGTGTGTGTGCATGTGTGTGTGAGTGTGTGTGTGTGTGTGTGTGGAGGGACATAACAGGGGTGGGGGGAACATATGCAGTGCCAGGGCTCAAACTAGACACATGTTAGGAAAGTGCCGTAAACTCTGTTTCTCTAGTCCAAGGTTGGGCTTGTTTGCTTTCTTGCTTCCTTTTCTTTCTTTCTTTCTTTCTTTCTTTCTTTCTTTCTTTCTTTCTTTCTTTCTTTCTTTCTTTCTTTTTCTTTCTTTCTTTCTTTCTTTCTTTCTTTCTTTCTTTCTTTCTTTCTTTCTTTTTCTTTCTTTCTTTCTTTCTTTCTTTCTCTTTCTCTTTCTTTCTCTTTCTCTCTCTTTCTTTCTTTCTTTCTTTCTTTCTTTCTCTTTCTCTTTCTTTCTCTTTCTCTCTTTCTCTTTCTTTCTTTTCTTTCTTTCTTTCTTTCTTTCTCTCTTTCTCTCTCTCTTTCTTTCTTTCTGTCTCTCTCTTTCTCTTTCTGTCTTTCTCTCTTTCTTTCTCTCTTTCTTTCTTTCTCTCTTTCTCTCTCTTTCTTTTTTCTTTCTTTCTCTTTCTTTCTTTCTCTTTCTTTCTTTCTCTCTCTTTCTTTCTTTCCTTCTCTCTCTCTTTCTTTCTTTATTTTTCTCTCTTTTTTTCTTTCTTTCTTTCTCTCTATCTTTTTTATTCTTTCTTAAGAGAAGATTCTAGAAGGACACATCAAGAATGTTCTTACTTCCTTGATGACTGTTTCTCAGACCATCCTTCCTCAGGGAGGAGATTGGCATGGCTTTGAGCATGCTCACCTGTGTCCCATGCTCTGTCTTCCAAGCGACCACATTCTTGACACTTCCCACAGGCTTTCAGGAAACTGCCCCTCCCCATCTCACCTCCACTGCCACCGCCACAGAGCATCACCCAGAATTCTGTTCCCCCTCTCCCTCTGCCATGGCACCACACCCCCGTATCATGTCCGCAATGCCCTCTGGCACCTTGCCTTGGGCACCTTCCCTGATTTCAGTCCAGCTGTGCAGGCAGTAGGGAGGGAACCCTGCCTCATGCTTAGTTCTGTGGCCTGCTCTTATGCTCTTAAAACAGCCCAGAGGTAATCATGGGTTGGCTGGGTTGACTTTATTCATTTAAATGTTGTTGCTGCTTCTGGAGTGTTTAAGTCACCCCCCCCAGTAAACTACTTTTTACTAGTTACTCTTCCTTTCTGTTAAAATTTCCTCTGTTCAAATAAATGCACTCTTGAAAAGTGTAGATTCAAGAGTTTGAATAAAATGAGGTTAAGTGAAACTCCTCATATTTGGAAGTGAAATTTACTGTCCTTCCTCTTTCACTCCCAGAATACTAGCATCTGGGAGGATTTTATCCAGGCAGAAGGTGGCCACCATGGAGAAACTGAGTCAAGAGGGCAGGCAGACAACATAGACTGGCACACAGGTAGCCAGTCCCACCTTGGAGCCTGAAGCTCCATCAGGCCACAGCTGCCCCATGTTCACTATTTAGGTTTTGTTTCTTACTCAAAAATATCCACCAAGAATAATCATAAGGTACCAAGAAAAGTTCCCACACTGACAGATATTTTAGGACTAAAAACAGGGAAAAAGAAAGAAATGAACTTATAAAGAAGAAACCTGAGTAGAGCTGGGAGAGAAAACAGTGGTAGAGTACAGGGTTTGCATGTGTGACTCCTGGGCTTATCCCCAAAACCACAGGGAAGAAGGAGGAAGAGGAGGAGAAGGAGGAGGAGGAGGAGGAGGAGGAGGAGAAAGAGGAGAAGGAGAAGGAGGAGGAGAAACTTACCAAGGGGAAACTTCTTAGGGAAAGAGCTAGTGATGGAAGAGATAAAAAAGATAAAGTCATTCTTTCCGGACATTTAAGAAGATGGTATCTAAGAAAACAAAAATTAATGACACTATAGTTTATGGCTCAGTTGTGAAAATAAGTAGTCATAACAGCGTAACACTGAATATATGATTTTTTCTTAAGCAAAGATCATGCTTTTAAAAGGATGGAAGAGTAGTTTGCGTGGGTGTGCTGGGGGTGGGTGGCTATGGGCTAGCTAAGTGTTCAAATATGAAGGCAACAGATAAAACCTAAACTTAAAG
>JAJIBD010014105.1:0-35051 GCA_021461705.1 Cryptotis parvus
CCTCACGCAGGCGCTCCCCCGCCTCACGGCCCTGGGAGTAAAGTCAGCTTTAATTTTGGGGTCAGTCTCTCCTGTGCCCCACAGAGGTTGAAGGGTGCACAAGGCAGAGGGTGAGACTGTGCTTCCTGGGTGCGGGCTGGTAGCCCACCGTAGCCGTGACCCTCAGATTGTGTCATAGAGCCCAGGACGTTCTTCTGGCAGGCCCCGGGTCCCACCCACTCTGGGTGGTAGGTGATGACTTTCTGCTGATGAATGCAGTTTTCCCTGGGAACTGCAGTTGGAGAGTACATGTGCATGGCAAGGTCCGAGGAGGTGAAACAGGAGCCAGAGCCCAGGCCAAACCGCGGCTGCTTCTCCAGGTCAACTCCCTCAGGCCACAGTGCTCCTCTCTTCGGGCCACAGTGCTCCTCCCCCTCGGGCCACAGTGCTCCTCCCTCGGGCCATAGTGCTCCTCCCTTCGGCCAGTGCTCCTCCCCTCGGGCCACAGTGCTCCTCCCGCCGAGCACAGTGCTCCTCCCCTGGGCCACAGTGCTCCTCCCCTCGGGCCACCCCACGGCATGCCCTGACACTCACCCCTGGGTCCACCCTCACGGCCACCCCACGGCCATGTCCTAACACTCACCCCGGGTCCACCCTCACGGCCACCCCACGGCCATGTCCTAACACTCACCCCCAGGTCCACCCTCACGGCCACCCCATGGCCATGCCCTGACACTCACTCCCACTTTACCAGCAGGCCACGGAGGCTGGGCGTTGCGGCAGCACTAAGGACGGCACCTTCTCACACAGCGTGTAAGAGGATCAGCACCTCGGGCCAGGGCAGTGCAGGGCCATCTCAGCGGCATTCAGGAAGTGTCCGGCACACAGGGCTAATTGACCGGTTCCTCTGCCAGGCCCCCTGCCCACATGCCGCCTCATGGCCCACTTGGCCATGAACCAGAGAGAGGAGGCACACCCCCACCAGTCCAGCGCTGGCTCTTGTGGCCCACGGTGGGTGTTAGCAGGGGGCCCCGCCCTGCCCAGGCCCCTGGTCACTCCTCTTGCAGCTCCTGCTGCCCTGAAGGCCCAGTGCTGACACCTGGCTCCCACACAAAGAGCTCAGCAGAGGCTGGGCCGGGCAGGGCCAGGAATGTGGGCGTGCCCCCAACATCTGGAGGACATCTCCTGCCCCAGCCCAGTCACCCCCCCGGCCCCCACCTGCAGCGCCCCAGCCTGGGGCCAGGAATGTGGCTCTGAGCGGGGGAGAAAGCTGGGGAGCAGCCCCCAAGCCTCCCACCCTCGTGGCCCCCTGACCCTCACCCAGCAGGCTGGGCCACCTTCCTGGGATGGTTCCGGAAGCGTCAGGGTAATTGTGACGAAGACGCCCTGACGGCCGCGGGAGCGAGCACCAGCCTGAGAGGGACGGAGGGCCACCCTTACCCCCGGCTCTGGCTCCCCTGACCCACAACCTGTATGGAGGCTCCTTCCCTTCCCTGCTCCCAGGAAGGCCAGCGGGGTGGGGGGCTGTCAGTCCTTCCGGCACCCCCCACTCAGCCCCAGGGTGGGGGTCTCAGAACAGAGGGCACTGACCACCAGGGCATCTGGGGCTCCAGGTGGTCACAGGCAAACCAGGCAGCTGCGCCCATCGCGGTGTGATAACGCACACGTGGGATAGTCTGTGGGTGTCTGAGGGACAGAGCAGAGACGGCGAACGTGGGCATTCTGAGGCTTGAGGTTGGGCTTGGCCCACCCAGCTGAAACATGGGTGGGCTGAGTGACCCCTAGCCAAGGAGCAGGAACCTCTGTGGGGGCAGCATTTCTCTGCGGAGATACCTGGGGTGCGGAAGTGGGGGGGGCACACGCCATCAGGCGCCAGGCCCAAAGTTCGGTCGGGGGCACCAGGTGCTGCCCCAAGTAAACAATGAAAGACCTTGGCAGGACGGGGGCGGGGGCTGCACCCTGGGCAGTCTGGACACAGGAGGAGGCCGAGGGTCGTGGGAAGGACACGGTGTACCACAGCCTCGCCCTGCTCTCAGCTGTCTCCCAGCTGTGGCTCCCGAAGTGTCAGTGAGCATCAGCGGGGGCCGCCAGCACTAGGGCTGTGGGGTGGGTAACGGGGGAGGGCGGGGCCTCTAGCACCTGCTGGTGACTCGCAAGCTGGGGCTCACGCCGAAGCTCACGCCGGGTACCCCTGGTGGCCCCCTGCCCCCCTTTGTCGCCTGGATCCTCACCTGGACTGGGAGAATGGCGGAGCCCATTTACCCAATGGTTCCTCGCTAAGGGGACCCCCCCAAACGGAAACCCCAGGAAGTTCTGACTCCCCAGCCTCCAGGGCCTCCCATGGGCGGCACAGCTCTGGGGCTCTCTGTGACCCCCGGCCCCTGCCTGAACCACATTTCTGGAAGCTGTCTACAGTCCATCACAGGGAGCTCCAGAAAAGGCCAGTGGAGCCCCTAATGTCCTGCCCCTCTGCTCCGGCCCAATTAGCTAATGGCAGCCAAAAGTGATTTAACACGAAATTATGTGTCTGAGATCACTGCTGCTGGGCACAGCTCCCAAATCCCAACCTGCAACCAAAGGCCAAACGTGCCCGTTAATGATCAACCCTCAGAAATCCTGCTGGAGGCAGTGGCCGGGGCCAGCACACCCACGGAACCGGTTCTCCCACCCAAGGGGAGGGGAGGCCGCACCCTGAGCGCTTCCCCGAGTGTCATCCGGGCACATCTGCTGCCCCCGGGTCCCCTGGCACAGAACGAGGCGGGCAGGAGGGCCATGCCGGGGTCTCGGGGACATGGAGTGGTGGGCTCAAGCTGAGACATCTCAGGCTTCACTCTAGCCCTGGGAGCTGGGGCAGAGCCCCCAATCGAGTTTTGGTCGGATGAGAGGAGCCCCTCTCACTTCCTTTGATTTCAGAGTAAAACAACATTTTACCTTTTTGCCATTTGTGAAAGTCCTGCCTGACCCATGCCTTGAAGAATATAAAAGGGCTCTTTTGTTGGAGGCTTGGAGTGAAGAGACTGGACAGCTCTGCTCTCTCTCTCACACACACACTCTCTCTCTCGCTCTCTCTCCCTCTTTCATCTCTCTCCCCTCTCCTCTCTCCCACACTCTCTCTCACACACACTCTCTCACACACACTCTCTCACTCACTCACACACACTCTCTCTCTCACACACACTCTCACACTCTCTCTCATTTCTCTCTCTCTCTTCCTCTCTCCTCTCTTCTCTCCTCTCTCTCCTCTCTCCTCTCTCCTCTCTCTCTCTCCTCTCTCACACTCTCTTTCACATTCTCTCTCTCACACACTCTCACACACACATACTCTCACTCTCTCACACACACACTCACACACACACTCTCACACTCTCTCTAACACACACCTCTCTCTCACACACACTCACACACTTTCTCTCACTCTCTCACACAACACACACTCTCTATCTCACACACTCTCTCCCTCACACACACACTCTCACACATACACTCACTCTCTCCACACACACTTCTCACACACACACTTTCTCTCACACACTCTCTCACACACTCTCACACACACTCTCTCTCACACTTCACACACACTCTCACACAACACACTCTCTCACACAACACACTCTCTTTATCTCACACATTCTCTCTCACACACACTCTCTCTCACACACTCTCTTCTCTCTCTCTCTCTCTCTCTCTCTCTGGATAATTAAAACCTTGAACTTTCAAAGAACTGGTGTTGGTGCTTTTTATATCCATCAGCAGGAGTGGTCAGCCGCTGGCCCCTGAACGCAGCCAGGGAACCTGACGGACTCTAACTCTGTTGGGGACTCCGGACTGCCCTGAAGTCTGGAGCAGACGCAGTAGCCAGCCTGCCTCTGGCGTGTGCAGGCTGGGCTGTGTTTGCCCAGTGTGGTGGCAGGCAGGGGCACAGGTGCGGTGCCCAGGTGCGGAAGGCAGCAGAGAACATTCACCGTGGAGCCTCCCGATCCTCCATGGAGCCTCCCGATCCTCTGGGGAGCCACAGCCGTTGCCCCCGGGCAGGCGCGGCTCGGGTGTTCAACCTGCAAACAAAGCCGAGCTCTGAGTGGTTTGCAAACATTCACAAGGTTGGACGGTCATTGTCGCCACTGAACTCCACGTCTTCCTCACCCCCAAACCAAACCCCTGTCGTCAGCCTCACCCCCCCATTTCTCCCTTTCTCTGTGGATTTGCTTGCCCTGGGCATGGAATCAGACAGAACAGTTTGGGTGACCGTCCAGCCCCAGCTCAGCAGTGGTTGGGCCCCATTCCAGGAACACCCCTCCTGGAGCCTCCACGCAGTCACAGCCATACCTGCTCAGCAAGGGACACGGGCCCTGGTCTCCAAAGCCGGGGATGTGTGGGGACGGGCTGCGAGGGGCAAATGTCTCCATCATGAACAGAGGCCTGGGAAGGGCTCCAGGATAGCCCGTGGGAAGACTGTCATGAAAGTTCCCACATTCCGCCTCCCGAGCCCCACCAAGAGACGCTCTGAGCACAGAACCAGGGGCAAGCCCTGAAAATGGCCGGTGTGCTCCAAAATCAAAATTCACTTGATCACTTGACATCCCACTATACGTCATTTTGCTGGAGCAGGTGCCAGAAATGTTTCCATTTGACCCTATCATGTGCCAGTGTACCCCAATGGCATCTGCTTGCCCCAGGAATATGAAGAGTCTCAAACCGTTCATTCAGGGTCTTGACGAAGAAGTTTGACCATCTTGTAGGTGGGCGGCCCCGTGATCTTTAGACATCCCATGGGATCCAGTCAGTAACGGCACTAGTCCAGCAGTCGGTCATCTCCAAATCACATTACATGTCCAGCCCATCTGATTTTCGATGCCTTGGCTAATGAGACAGCGTCCTTGACTCTCGATGGCCAATGGAGGTCAGAACTTTGGATTACTTCTCTCACTTGAGTAAGGCATGATATTCCAAGCATACCTCTTTCGATTCCCCTTTGGGAGACCCGAATAGCATTCTCATTCAGCTTTCGTAGGGCCCAGGTCTCTGAGGCATATGTTAATGCAGGGAGAACGGTGGAGTCAAAGAGATGTGCCCGGAGTCGGAGGTTCTTTTGTTCTTTTAGCTATTTCTTCGATGCCTTTGAAGGCATTCCATGCCGCCTTCTTCCTCCTGCACAGCTCAGGTTTTAGGTCGTTCATCATGTTGATTTCTCGACCTAGGTACACATAACTGCTGCATTCAGAGATGTTTGTTCCATTGAGAGTGAATGGGGCCTCTGGAATTAGTTCATTTTTCATGAACATTGTTTTGTTGAGATTCAGCTGTAGACCTATCTTTCCACATTCTCGCCGAAGCCACGCCTACCAATAATCAATCAACCCCCGTAAACATTACTGTCACTGTCTTCACTGTCTTCCCATTCATCATCGATTGGCTCGAGCGGGCACTAGTAACATCTTCATATGTCCTGTCTCATGCTAGTAGAGCCCAAGGGCACCTGCTTGCTCCAGGAACATAAAGAGCCTCAAACCATTCCATCAGGTCATGGGAATGAGGTCTAAAATTGTTACTGGTATTTGGCATATCAAATAAGACACGGGTAGCTTGCCAGGCTCTACTGTGCGGGCAAAAATACTCTTGTACTCATCTCTAAATCCAGCATTTATTGATGAACCACGTGGCTGCGATAGGCTGGTTCCACTCTGCTGGGTGGAGTTCTGACGAGAGGAAGTCTGGATGTGGAAAATGGAGGCCCCTCATGGAGTGGGGGGGTTCGTCTGGCTTGTTGCAAGGTTCTGCTGGGGTGGTGGGCCAGGGCTAGAACCTGCCATCCCTCCTGGGTGCCTTGTGAGCATCTGGGCACAGGGAGAAGCAGGTAGCAGCTCTGCCCCATGTCTGTGAGTCTCTGGATCAGCATACCTGAGCCGGATTTAAAAAAGACTGCTGCAGGGTGGATCTCGATGAGCCAGGCTGTAATAGGCTGGTCTGCTGGGTGGAGTTCTGACGAGAGGGAAGTCCGGATGTGGAAAATGGAGGCCCTCATGGAGTGGGGGGTCGTCTGGCTTGTTGCAAGGCTCTGCTGGGGTGGCGGGCCAGGGCTAGAACCCACCATCCCTCCTGGGTGCCTCTTGAGCGGCTGGGCACAGGGAGAGAAGGTAGCAGCTCTGCCCCATGTCTGTGAGTCTCTGGATCAGCGTACCTGAGCCGGATTTAAAAAAGATTGCTGCAGGGTCAGGGAACCTTAAATATCACCCACCAATAATCAATAACCTACCCGTAAACATCACCCATCAATAATCAATCACGCCCCCGTAAACATCACCCACCAATAATCAATAACCTACCCATAAACATCACCCACCAATAATCAATCACCCCCTTAAACATCACCCACCAATAATTAATCTCCCCAGTAAACATCACCCCCAAGCATTACCGACCAATAATCAATCCCCGTAAGCATCCCCAGCCACAGACGGGCAGCCAGAGAGCTCCCAGTTCTCCCGACGCTGCTTTGCTTCCCGCCCCCAGTCTCAGTCCTCAGAGGCTCAGGAAAAAGGTCCAGAAGGGGCCGGGGCCGAGCACAGGCCTGGCCAGTGTGAGGCCCAGTTCCACCACTGCAGGAGCCTCGATGGTGTGAGCCAGACACTTCTGCTGCCCCCCACCTGGCCACTCATCCTTGGTCCACTTCTGGAGTCACTCTTCCCAGGGAGAGTCCTGCAGTCACTCAGAGGCTTCTCTCCTCCTCCCCATCTGTCTCCGGCAGCGCAGACTTACAGAACCTCTGGCCAGGCGGGCACTTGCAGCATGCAGGGAAGCAGCGGTGGGCCACCGGCCTCTGGTCGCCCACCATCAATCTACTCATTCATCCCTCCAGCCACCCACCTGCCCGCCTTTCCATCCACCCATTATTCCATCCACGCACCCACCCATCTATCTTTTCGTTCCCCACCTGCCCACCCACCATCTTTGCATCTTCCCACTCACCCCCACTCACCCACCTGTGCACCCATACACCCTCTACCATACGGAGCCTCCTCCGCGTCCTCTGGACTTGGCCACAGGGAGACCGGAGCAATACCCAGATGACTCTTGGTGACACCCGGGGAGAGAGGAGCTGGGGCAGGTCAGTTCTGGGGAGACAACGGCGCACTTAGCAAAGTGAGGAGAATCAGAGTGTCCCTCGGGCTCCCGGAGTGACCAGACTGGGCTCACAGCAGCCACTCAGCTTTGGGGAACCCTGACAGACCCCCCCACGCTCCGGCGTAGTGCCCGCGTAGCTGGGCTCCAGTGCTCTGGGGCCGCAGGTGCGGCTGCTTCCACCCTGACTGCCCAGTCTCGGCCATGGACACCGCCAGCTCTGTGGTTGCCTGCAGAAGCAGAATGGAAGCACTGTGGTGAGCTCTTGGGGGTCGATGTGGCCGGGTGTTCTCAGCTCCTGCTGTGTGGCCACAGAGTCGGGTGACCTCCTGCCCTAGGAGGGACAAAAGCGTGAGGGAGTCAGCAGCTCGTGGCTGGGAGCCCTGCAGGTCTTGGGAAGCTGCTGCCCCATTCTAAGAGCAACAAGGGTACAAATGGGACAACTCTGGGCCCAGGACCCTCGCAGGACATGGTCACTCCAGAAGAGCAGGACCCCGCGCAGGGACACGGTCACTCCAGAATAGCAGGACCCTGCCCAGGACATGGTCATTCCAGAAGAGCAGGATACGGTCACTCCAGAAGAGCAGGACCCTTCGCAGGACACGGTCACTCCAGAAGAGCAGGACCCTGCGCGGGACACGGTCACTCCAGAAGAGCAGGACCCTGCCCAGGACACGGTCACTCCAGAAGAGCAGGACCCTGCGCAGGACACGGTCACTCCAGAAGAGCAGGACCAGCGCAGGACACGGTCACTCCAGAAGAGCAGGACCCTTCCTAGGACACGGTCACTCCAGAAGAGCAGGACCCTGCCCAGGACACGGTCACTCCAGAAGAGTAGGACCCTGCGCAGGACACGGGTCACTCCAGAAGAGCAGGACCCTGCCCAGGACACGGTCACTCCAGAAGAGCAGGACCCTGCGCAGGACACGGTCACTCCAGAAGAGCAGGACCCTGCGCAGGACACGGTCACTCCAGAATAGCAGGACCCTGCACAGGACACGGTCACTCCAGAAGAGCAGGACCCTGCCCAGGACACGGTCACTCCAGAAGAGCACGTCTCTGAGCAGCCCATGTCCTGCCTCCCCGGCCCAGCACCAGGTGCTCCTGCCGGCTGAGGACAGTGGGAGGTGCTGTGGAAGGGGCCGGGTGGACCCCAGGAAGCTGACGCCCACAGGGGCCCTTGCAGCACCTGGCGGGCTCGAGCTGAGGCACAGGACGGCGACATGGGAGATGGGCACTGGCACAGTGCAAGGCCATCTGGGCTGCCAGCAGAGGGGAGCTGATCCTGAGGCACCCCAGAAGCGGCTCCTGAGATGCTGGGGTCTGGCCTTCCTTCTCCCACACACTGGCCCACCCCTGCCCCGCACAGGCCAGCCCCCTCACCTGCGCCACACCTGGGGAGCCAGCGCTGCCCCTCCCTAGCTGCCGACTTCCCGCTTCTGCCTCTTCTTATTACTTTCCTGTGTAGACCAGGGCTGCCGCCTCCCCAGGTGACACATCGTGCAGCAGGAGCCCACCAGGCCCAGCCCTCCCCAGAACAGAGCCAGCCACAGGCCACACTTTGTCCTGTTGGCAGTTCAGTACCTTGGAGGGCTTGGGGTAGCCCAGTCAGGCCTGACTCAGGAGTCGCTGTAGAAGCTCCCAGGAAGGAACGTCCAGGGGAAAGTGTGGGCTGAGTCGGGGCTGGGAGCTGGGAGCTCAGGCCTTGGTCGCTGGAGCTCCGGCAGGGCCTTCCCTGGACACTGTCCAAGCACTGTGCTGCCCAGCTCAGCACTGCTGCAAGGCCACCACAGGCCTGCCTCCACCTGGTGGTCCCCGCCCTGCCTCCAACAGACTCCCCCCTGTGGCCTAACCCCCGTGGCCTGGCCCCACGCCTGTCCCTCTGACAGTCTGGCCCCCTGCCTGCCCCCGCAAGCCACTGAACTGGCCATCACTCCCCCCTCACTGCCCAGCCTAACTTGCCCCCCCCCACCTGCCCCCTCCACCTGGCCCCTCCCCCGCTGACCGCCAGTGCTGGGCCTCATGGTCACCCGAGCTCTAGCAGGGGCAGGCCCCAGGCTGCCCCCGCACAGGTCAGAAAGCTGACCAGTGAGGGCAGCCCAAGGGCTTCTGGATCCCTGACCACCACCAGCAAGGCCTGGCTGGGTGCAGCTGCCCTCGCTCCCACGCCCTGGGCCTCAGTGTCCCCGTCTGTTAGGTAGGAGGAGCCGGTCTGCTCTGAGGCACCTGTGCAGCGGGAGTGCTCACAGCAGGCGCCGAGCATGAGATGAAGGGGTCGCGGCAGCTCCTCTCCCTTGGCACCAGCACCCACTTCATGGACAGGCCACAGACACCCACGGCACGGACGGGCGGTGGATACCCATGTCATACCCTCCTCCTACCCGAGGGAGCGGTCAGTTACCAGTAGATCAATGCCAGTGACCCGCAACTGCCCATCACGGAGGTGTGCAGAACAGCAGGCCGGCTGGTGGCAGCTGAGTCTGGGTTTATCTTACGGTGCCTGGTGGACGCAGGAAGAGGGTGCCTGGTACTGCCCAGGGGTGGGTGGCCGTGCGCAGGACCCTGAGCTGAAAACCTGAGAAGCCCCCCCCCCCCCCCAGCCAGGATATGGGGGGGGGGTCGCTGCTCTTCCCTCTGCCCTGGAATTGGAGCAGGAAGTGGGGAGTTGCCCTAGCCTGGCCTGCTCGCTGTAAGGTTCCCAGGGTAAAGCCGGACACGGCGGAGCATGGAAGAAAGTGGGAGGAGGAGGAGGGTGCATGGGCTGAGGCCCAGTGGGATTCTTTGTTTGGGATTTTGAGTCACACTGGACAGTGCTCAGGGGGTTGCTCCTGGCTCAGTGCTCACACATGCAGAGTCACACTCCAGGCCACTGAGCTCATCCTGCCCCGCAGCTGGACTCTAAACACGAGGGTGGGAGCTCCAAGCCCCTGTGGGCACAAGGTCAGCAGCAAGGTTGACGTGGGGAGCCCATTTACGTCATGGGCACCTACAGCCTGCCTGTGCTGTGGGTGTCTGTGGCCTGTCCATGCTGTGGGCATCTGTGGCTCGTCCATGCCAAGGCATCTGCAGCTCACCTGTGCTGTGGGCATCTGTGGCCAGCAGGCCTGGCGGCAGGAGCAGTTCTCAAGTGTGTCACAGAGTCCAGGCCCCGAGTCTGGCCGATGGAGTCTGGTGGCAGAGCTCTGGCCCCCGCAGACGCCCACGGCACGGAAGGCCACAGACACCACGGCACAGAGCTGCCTTGTGAAAGGGACAAGGTGTTGGTGCAGGTGACCCGACAGGCTCCTCCCATGGACGTCAGGCTCCTGGCTGCCCCCACCGACACTGGTGGGAGAAGGTGGAAGCCCTGAGAGGAGACTGGGGTCTTCCTGCTCCCCCCCCAGCCTCGGGGAAGGTCTGCACTAGGCCTGGGGAGGTTGCCATGGCCCCTTGGCGAGGATGCCCCGTCTCCCAGTGACACCGAAGGCCATCAGGCCGCACCTGAGTCCACTTGAGCTGCCCTGCGTGGGGCCAGTCCACCCCAACTGAATTCTCAGGGAGCCACAGCTGCTGGAGCGGGAAGAGGAAAGTGAGTTCTGAGCCTGCCTGGTTGGCAGGTCCTTCATCTACACTGGCAGAAAAGAATTTCGGGAGGAACAGGTCAGGAAGTCAGAGTTCCAGTCAGAGATCTTGAGGCAGGAAGAGACGCAGGTTTCTCTCAGGACAGCGTGGGGGCGCCACCACACCGAGTGAGGCCACACCGAGATGGGTGAGACCCCCCCCACCCCACCCCCACCACTGCCTTTCCAAAGTTGGTTTAACAGGTTACCCCCAATCGAAACTCACTTTCTCTGGAGGGTGTCCTGGAAGACCGTCCCAGCCTCTCTCTCCCTCCCCAGGGCTGAGGTTTGCTCTGGGGGGGCTGGCACCCTTTTTAGAGTCTTATCAGGCCCGCATCCACAAAAGGTGTGTCCTTCGTGCTTTGGGGCTACTTTAGGGCAGGGGACAGAGAAAAAGTCTTTGAGTCACGTCTTGGTTTTTATAAGCCCCTGAGAACTGCCCCCTCTGCCTGCCTGCCTCAGTGTGTGGGAGGGGATGAGAACAATGGTTAAATGTGCTGTAATACCAGATCTGAGAAACCAAGAAATAACGGCGCCCAAGGAATCCTGTTTCTGCGTATGGACACATGCGGCAAAAAGATCGAGCTTGCTGGGGCAGGCGGCTCAGGGGCCCACAGCTGCTTCTCCTTAAGGAGCGCCTGCCCACGTGTTCGGAATCAAGCCCGTGGACCAGCAATAGCACAGCGGGGAGGAGTTTGCCTCACGTGCAGCTGGCCCAGGTTTGATCCTCCGCATCCCACGTGGTCTCCCGAGCACCGCGGAGTAATTCCTGAGTGTAGAGCCAGGAGTAACCTCTGAGCATTGCAGGGTGTGACCCAAAATTAAAACAACCACCACAGAAAACAAAACAAGACAGAAGCAAACCTATGGATCACTCTGCTAAAGTACAGCAGAACCCGAGGCAGAGTCAGATGCTTTCCCAGCATAGCTGTTCGTGCAGTTGGGCTTACTCAGGGCCTCGTTGCTCCTGGACCACAGCACTGGTTTAGATGCAGAGAAAGTTAGACGCTGACGTGTGAGGTGACAGGGTGCACAGCCCACATACCCAACCCTGTGCGTGAGAGTGAGTGCACGTGTGTGGGAGTGTGACTATGTGCCACAGTGAGTGATCGCATCGGAGAACGTACATCTGAGCCTACTGTGTGAGTTGTGAACAGGTGTAAAATTGTTGAGTGTTAGTGAGTCTGTAAGTGTGAAGGTGTGGGCATGTGTGACTGTGTGAATGTGCGAGAGTGAGTACATGTGGCCACAGGTGAGTGTGAATGCAAGTACTGTGAGTGTAAATGCGCACTAGTGTATGAATGTGGTACTGTGAGTGTAAATGCGTACTAGTGTATGAGTGTGTACTGAGAGCGACTAGTCTGAGCGTGTGAGCACGCTTTGAGAGAGCATGTCTGTGAGTTTGCGTGAGTACATCTGTGTGTGTGTCTGTGGAGTGACAATGTGAGTGTGATGTGTGAGTACATAGGTGTGTGAATAAAAGTAAACATGAGTGCACGTGTGTGTGAATCTTTACGTGTGTGAATTATGTGATTGTGATTTATGTGAGATGTATGTGTGTGTAACTTTTCCTGAAGCTGGGAGCAGAATTCAAACTGTTAAAAAAAAATTTAAAAAATAAAAAATTTTAAAAAAAGGAGAAAAAGGGTGAACTCCTAGTGATCAATATCAAAATCTGCTAACAACCGCCAGGAGTAACTCCTGAGTGCAGAGCCAGGAGAAACCCCTGAGCATTGCTGGGTGTGACCCAAAAAGAAAAAAAAAAATCTGCTAACAACTAATAAAAAAAATTTTAATGCTTTTGTTCAGAGATTTACAGAAAAAGAACTAGGCTGCTGCAGATTCCTTCTATGATGTTCGAGGCTTTGGTCTCTGATCACAGTGCTCATTACAAAAAAAAGTTGGCCAAATCAATGAAAAAAAGTTTTTCTAATGATTCTGTTCACAGAGTAAGACATTAGAACGCAGTAAACTTGAGCTATAGACCGAGACTCCTAAAACTGCTCACTACAAAAATGTAACAATTTGCAAAAAAGTTTTTCCTAATGTTTGCTTTCACAAGGTGTTGGAATTTCTTCATGTCCTTGGATTCTTGCCAAAGCCCTAAAATCTTTATTTGTGATTAATCTCAAAGTGTTTTTGTCAGACCATCAACCATCCAGGATCCATAGACCAGAGCCCCGTGTAGATAAGCCTGTCTCTTGTCTGTCACCTGCCGATGCAGCCGGGCACCACAGCCATACCAGCAACACCTCAAGGGGCTATTCCAGAGCGATAGCACAGCGGGAGACTCACAGACACCGGGCAGAGCTGCTACTGGCTCTCCCTGTGCCCAGCCACTCATGAGGCGCCCGGGAGGGATGGCAGGTTCCAGCCCTGGCCCACCACCCCAGCAGAGCCTCACAACAAGCCAGGTGACCCCCACTCCCTGAGGGCCTCCATTTTCCACATCCGGACTTCCCTCTCGTCAGAACTCCACCTAGCAGAAGAGCCTATTACAGTCCAGCTTGCATGGTCACTTGCGCCACACGGTTCATCAATAAATGCTGGATTTTTAGATGACTACAAGAGTATCCCACCCACACGGCAGAGCCTGACAAGCTACCCGTGTCGTATTTGATATGCCAAATACCAGTAACAATTATAGACCTCATTCCCATGACTTGATGGAATGGTTTGAGGCTCTTTATGTTCCTGGAGCAAGCAGGTGCCCTTGGGCTCTACTTGCATGAGACAGGTCATATGGAGATGTTACTGGTGCCCGCTTGAGCAAATCGAAGATGAACGGGAAGACAGTGATACAGTGATATGTGTGTGAATGCGAGTGTGTGACTATATACATGTTATACATGTGGGTGTGTATGAGTGTGTGACTGTGTGAACTTGAGTGTGCATATGTAGGTAGATGTGCATGAGTGTGTTGAGTGTGTGTGAGCACGACTACTTGTGAATATACGTGAGTGTGACTGAGCAGCTAGTGTATCGTGCATGTATGTGCCTATGTGCGTGAGCATATATGCCCGTGGAGTGCATGTATGTTATGTGTGAATGTGTGTGAATTCCTTTTCTTACAGAGCCAGACCCATCTTGGGGAGCCACCACTGGCCAGCAGGGCCCCAGCTGGGACTTGGCCGTGGCCCTGGGTGGGCTGAGGCCTGTGCTTTGCTCAGCAGAACCATTTCCGCTCCCAGAGGCAGGAGATGGGTGTGGCCGGGCCTCTTTGTTCACTTCAGAGGAGTTTCCTGAGCTTTTCCAGAATCATCTCAGGCACCACGTACCAATTCATACCCTGGAGGCCCAGCCCGCACTGCAAAGGTTCCAGAGGAGAGAGGGGGAGCCCGTTCCCTCCCCGGGCAGCAGAAAGCGCAAGCCCCTGTCTGCCGACCACAGGAGCCAGCTGGGGCCACGTCCCACCCGGTGGCGATGGCAGGCAAGAGGAAATGCTGGACTGGTGCCCCTGTGGTCCGCTGCCATCAGTTTCGTCCAGTTCTCCCCATTTACAGGGACACCAGTCCTGGCCACTGTCCTGGAACCCAGCAGCTGATGGTCCGGTGCCCCCCAGACCGGGGTGGGGGGCACATTTCCCACCTCTTGCCGCAGAACAGCCACTTAGTCATTGCAAAATGGGTTCCGGGCCCCTGACGCTTTGGGCCGTCCCTGCAGGGCTGTGCCTGAACTCTGCACCGCCTGGGTTTCCCGGGGAGTGTGGCAGGCGCCTGCTGCGGTGACCTTGGACAGGCTGCATCACTCCACGGTGTGGCCTTGCTGTCAAGGCCCTCTAGGGCTCCCCCAATGGTGACTGTCCTGGCCCCTCCCCACTCCCTTTGCTTAAATAATCTTCCTGGAATTTCCCAAATGTGGAAGCCATCTGCTTCCCATGCTGGCTGCCTGAGCCAGGGACGGCAACTTGAATAATGTCGGAAGCCGCTGAGGGGTCTGAGAGCAGGGCAGCGTGGGGCTCGGGAGGCGTGAGGTGTCCGCGCAAAGGAAGTTCAGGGGGGCCCCTTCCCACCCAGGGGCAGAGGGCTGGGGGAGGGGCAGCAGCCCAGCTGGCTGCCGCAGGGCAGTGGTCAGATGCTAGCTGGAGCAGGAGGAGGGAGCACAGGAGCTCGGGCCCTGCCTTGCCCTGCTCCCGCGAGGGCGGAATTCAAGCCCCAGGTGCCCCTGACAGCCCTGCTGTCCCCTACCCGGTGCCGGTGCCCTGAGTGATCTCTGGCTCACCCAGCTCGGTGTGAGTGGAGCCCAGAAGCCAGAAGGTCTGTGAGCTCTGCAGCCAGCACATGTGCGTGCCGACGGGCTCCAGGTCCCCGTGGTGTGGCTCAACCCAGTGAGCACGTGTCGGCCTCTCAGCTAAAGGGGTGCAAACTCGGTGAGTGCCTCAGTTGGTGCCAGAGCCCACGTGAGACCCCAGTGAGCCCACACAGAGTGTGAGTCCCACAGGCAAGACCAAGGGCAGGAGAGGCGGGACTACTGGGGGAGGGGAGACCAGGCAGCCTGGGCCTTGGGGTTCGTGTGTGCACATACACGAGGCCCCGTGTGTGTCTGGGCCGTGTTCACTGGGCGTACTCTGTGTGTGTGTGTGTGAGTGTACATATACATGAGGGCCCCGTGTGTGACCGGTCCGTGTGTATTGGGTATACTCTGTGTGTGTGTGTGTACATATAAACTAGGGCACTGTGTATGTCTGGGCCGTGTGTGTACTCTGAGTGCAAGAATACTCACGGTACTGTGTGTCGGGGCTGCAGGTGTGTGCACATGGGCTGTGTTGGTGGCACCCGTGTACCCCCGAGTGTGTGTACAAGGCTCTGTCTGTGTGTGAGTCCAGGGCTCCAGCGCATAGGTCAAAGCCTTGACAACCTGCCCTCCTCCCCTGTCTGAGGGCGTCGCACCAGCATCACAGGGACGGAGGAGGCCTCTCGCGTGCACCCACAGCAGTGACCCTGCTGGGCCTGGAGCCGGGGTGGAGGCCCAGTGCGAGTGGCTGAGTTTGGTCAGAGCCCTGGGTGAAGCCTGGCGACAAGACCCAGGATGAAGCACCGTGACCGGTTCCCAGCGAGGAGGATGCAGGGACTGGGCCTGCGAGGTCAGGGATAGGAGGCCGAGCCCCTGTGGTCTGTGGGGTGCTGGACCCCAGGACTGATACTTGGTGCTTCAGAAGAGGGCGGCGTGGGTTGCAGTGGGGAGTCGTGGTAGGCGGACAGGGGCACCCAGGCAGCGCCCATGTGTGCCTAGTGCTGGCTGGGTGGCAGAAGCCAGGAACAGGGTCCTGAACTCTGACCTCTGGAGATGCCAGTGGCAGTCATCAAGGGCTGACCTGTGCCTGTGGTCAGACCCTCAGGGGCCTCTGAGGGTCACTCCTAGCCCCCAGCACTGATGGAAGCCAGCAGGGGTTCTGGGAGCTTCCTGTCCCTCTCCCAAATCCGCCCTGCAGCCCCTTCCCCCACCACCACTGCCCCCAGGCACCCTTCTCCTCCAGTCTTGCCAGCCAGCTCCCCAGATGCCCACCGGGCACTGGGAACACATCAGCTATCTGCTCCCGGAATTATCCCAGAACCCCAAGCCTGGCGTCACCACCCCCACTTCTCCACTCTGCCTCTGAGACCCCAGTGCTGCCCTGGAGCTGCTGTGAGCGCCCGAGTTCATGCCCTTTCTACGGCCCCCACATCTGCTCACTTGTCCCCAGATCCTGGGGCTCACCTCCCTGCATTCAGACACCGCTGTCCCCAGCCACTGCACCACACTACGGACGCCTTCATTTCCCACATGTACCCGCTGGACTTCCGCCCTCACTGCAGTGACCTCACTCCCGACCTGAACGGGGCTCCAGCAGAGTCCTGGGCTGTTTCCCGGGGCCGTGTGGCATGCCGGGTGTGCCCAGGGGACGCTGGCGAGCTGACATCCCAGTGGCCCCCCTGCCACCTCTAAGGTGATGGTGGGAGCAGGTGGCTCAGCATTCAGCAGCCTGGGTGAATGGCTGTGTGGAACCACCCCAAAGAGGAGGCGCTGGAATAGTGTGAGGCTTTCTTTTTGTTGTTGTTTTGGGTCTTACCTGGGATGCTCAGGGGTTACTCCTGCCTCTGCATTCAGGAATTACTCCTAGCCATGCTCAGGGGGCCATGTGGGATGCTGGGATCAAATCTGGCCGGCCATGCATAAGGCAAACACCCTCCCGCCTTGCTATCGCTCTGGCCCTAAGACCAGGCGGCTTTGCTGGTTTCATTCAGGAGGTGAAAGAACAGGAGCCCAAGGAAGGAAGGGCTGGGGTGAGGGGAGGCAGCCCTATGGGGTGTGTGGTATGTGGACGTGGACTTAGAGGCTGGAGATACTGCGAAGGTTCTTTGACAGATGACAGCCTCTTCCCGTATTCACAGGTGGAATCCCAAGTCCTGCTCTTCTCAGGTGATTCTGAGGGGCCTTGCAGAGGGAAGTGAGTTAAAGAGAGGCCTGGGGTGGGCTGGGCCGAGATTCGTCTCCTGAAAGGGGCAGGCAGTGGGCACCGGGCAGGTGAGGAGCCAGTGACCAGTGAGTGCACCGCACCGCAGCCGGGGATCGCACTGGCAGAACTGTGGGGAAACAGGTCTGTCGTTCGTTACGGCTCTGGTGTTCTCTCACCTAACAAACTGGGGTGACAAATGTAGCCGGAAGTAGGAATAGTCACCTGGACTCGAAAGGCAGGGCCAGAGAACGAGAGAAGTAGGCGGTGGGAGGCCCCTGTGAGGCCTGGCACCAGCTGCTGCCCAAGCACTGAGAAAGAAAAGGAATAGCGGGCCAAGGATGTGCCCCTGCGTGTGCAGTGTCCACGTAAGGCCAACGCCAGTAACACTGCTGCAGGTGTTGTGACGCTGAGACAACCAGATAGCAATGGCATTTTGCCTCTTGTCGTCTTCCAAAACTCAGTAGCCTCAGTCTGCTGAGAGGAAGCCTCGGCCCCTGAGGAACAGCCTCCGGACACTTGCCCAGCCTTCTGACAACACCAAATCCGCCTGGAAGAGCCCCAGGGCCCAGATGAGTGAGTGGCACGTGGTGTTCGAGAGCGTGGCCTTGGCCTACTCGTTATCCGAGAAGAATGCACCGCACTAATGCAGGCTATGGACAGGAAGCTGGGGTGAACTCGGCCATCTTGGGAAGCTCGTTTTATAAAGCAATGACAAAAGTCTTCCTCCGTGTCTGTCCCAAATCCTCCCTGCTCCCATTCCAATGAGACGTGTTGCTTTGTGGGATTCCGTGGCTTCTTCAAGAATTCCTTTCTGCAAATGAGTCTACAGTGACTTTCCTCGATGACATTTAAAAAGCATTTAATAATATTTACGGTAAAGCAGAGCAGAGGGGAGCGCGCGCCCACGGCCCATCTCCAGCCGTCCCGCATGCGCCACATGCTGCTTCCCGCTCGGGCCCTTTTGCTGAAGAGTCTGAAGGCAAGTCCCAGCCCTTTCCGTATGGTGATGAGCGTGGGGGCCATCTGGATTCCTCCCGACAGGCTCTGGAGCCCTGGGGAGATGAAGATTCCTGAGGGGGGGCCCTGTGAACCCTAGTCTCTGTGATGGGGTACAGGGGTTGCAGAGTAGGCATGTGCGTGACCCAGTTCTGCCTGTGTAAGGGGCGCATGTGTATCAGGATGGAGGTTAGAACAGGGAGGACAGTCACACAGGGAGGGGCGTGAGGCTTGAGGCTGCAGGGGGAGGCGAGGAGGAGCAGGTGCAGTGCCTGTGCGGGCCGAGCAGCCAAGCTTTAGAGGCTACCTGTAGACGGGTGTAGGCTGGGCCTAGGTCCCACAGTCAAGCGTGGACCCCAGTGGCCAAGATTCACCTTCTGCAGCGAATAAGCTCATGTGGACCACCTGAGCCAGGCGGCACTTCCCTGTCGTTTCCTGGCAAAGCCTGTCCCTGCCGCTGAGTGGGTCTGCGGCCCCCTCTGCATTGCTAGTGTGTCAGCTGGAAGAGCTCTGCAGAAGGGGAAACTGAGACAGATCTGAGGTGCGTGCAGGGAAGCAGGAAGACAGCTGGGGGCAGTTTGGGCCTCTGGCTGCTGCCTTCACTCTCCACTACTCAGCCATTCTTTGTCCCTCCAGCCTTGCTCCAGGACAAGCCATGGCCTTATCAGGGAGGCCCAGCTGTCCACACAATAAGGTTCCCTGACTAGGCATGTGTGGGTCAGTTGAGTGGCTAATGTGCCCCCTTGCAAGCAGGTGGTCATGAGTTTGTCCATGATGCCATGTGGTTCTGGTAGCTCTGTGGTGGGCACTGCCCAGCACCAGGTGTCCGTAGATGCCACAACTAAGGGGTGTGATCAGTGCCAGCAGGTCAGGCGCCGGGCAATGCAGCACCAGGAATTCTTGAGATCACAATTCAAACGCAGCTCCTGGAGAACATGAGTGACACAGCTGAGGGCCAGCACCCGGGAGCACCTTGGCTGAGTGCAGGCACAATGGCCCGGTGCGGCTAAGCCCAGGGAAGGCCTGAGTGACCCGACTGCAGGTCTGTGCATGGGGCCTGCTTGCTGCAGTGGCGGGATCAGCCCCACAGTGAGGGCCTGGTCCTACCCCTGTCGCACAGGAAGCTGGTCGGTGCTTGCTGCAAACACCACTCCAGTAGGAGGTAAGACTGCTCTAACCGCCCCAGGGAGGATGCACACCGCAGGCCACGGACGCACGGCCACTGATCTGTCCACTGCACCAGAGGGGAGCAGTGTCACCACCTAGCAGTGTCCCTCTCTAACCCAGGCCCACCCGGCAGCACTGGAACTTCCACGAGGCAGAGGGCTCCGAATGACCCGACCGTGCCTAGGCCCCTGACTGCTGCTTGTGGGCATTTTGCGCACTCGGTCTCACCTGTGCAGCCCCTGGAATCCAGTGGTAGAGACCCAGGAACTGTATGGCTGGCCGCGGCCACTCAGGCCAGGCCAGGGCAGCAGGAGGGCAGGGAGCCAGTGGCGAGAGGCGCACCGTGGAAAGGGCCAAGCGGGGCAGCGGACCCTCAACCAGAGCCACAGAGGCGGCCCGGGGGTGATCAGGTGCCGCGGGTCCCTCCTAGGCACGTAGGGCCCCGGAGCCCGCGCCGCGCGGTCCCGGCTGGGTCTCGCGCGCAGTCCCTTGGGCGCCAGGAGCCCAGGGTCAGGCCGCGGTCAGACGCGAGGGCCCCGCCCACCCGCCGGCCTCCGCAGGCGGCGGTTCGATCCCGGCGCGGCCCGACTGCGGCGAGGCCGGGGACCCTTCTCGAGGCTTCACACCCGAGCCCTCGGATATGCGGGACGCGGCCGGGACCCCAGCGGCCCACAAACCTGGCGGGGCCGCAGCCCGGCGCCCGCTCCTCCCCATCTCGCGGGCGCGTGGACGCGCACGGGCGCGCTCGCACCTGGCGGCCGCCGGGAGCGAGGTTTGGGGCGTGGCCTCTAGTCCCCGCCCTCGGGCACGCCCTGAGCCGCGCTCGGCCAATAGGAGGGGCTGCCGGCCCCGTGAGGCCGACGCGCGGGGGGCGGGGCCTGCGCGGCTGAGGAGAGCGCCCGCGGGCGGGCGGCGGTCGGGCGGAGGCGGTGGCGGCGGCCGGTCCGGGACAGCGACGCAGCGCGCCGGCGGCCGCGACAGGGCCGGCCTGGGCTCCGCAGCCCCCCGCAGCCGTCACCTCGTCGCGGCCGGACCCGAGAGCGCGGCGGCGAACGCGCGGCCTGTGAGGGCGGCGGGAGCGGCGCGGCGCCGAGCGTCCTGTCAGGCGGTGGAGGGCGCCGCGGACCCGCGCCGCGATGATGCCGGTGGGTGCGGGCGGCGGCGGCTTCCCTCTGCGGGCTGCGGGCCAAGCGCCTTCCTCCCCGGCTCCCCGCCCCGGGCCCGCGCGAGCCGGCGGGAAGGAAGTGGCCGGGGGCGCCCCCGGGCGGCAGGTGGGGGGCGGCGCCGGGCTGTCAGCGCCGCGGTCCGAGGCGGGGGCCTGGCCGGGGTCCCTGCGCGAGGACCGCCCGTCCGTGTGGCGGGGGCTGCCGCGGACAGAGGGGGCGGCCGGGGGTCCCGCCTCGGGGGCCGGAGCGAGCCGGGCTCCCACGTCGCGGCGTTCCCGCCGCCTCCCCGGCCTCTCGCGGCGGCGCTTGAGGGGTCTCCGCGCGGGGGAGCCATCTTGGGCCCCCTGCGGTGGGCGCCCGGCCGGCGCCGGGGAGGGAGGCGGAAAATCGCTTTTATTTAGCCCGTCTCTGCCTGCGGACGATGCTCCGGGCAGCACCGAGCCGGTACTCGCGGCACGCACTTGGCCCGGTCCGGTGCCAGCCTCGCCCCCGCGCGCCCCCTCGGAGCTGCCCACCCTGAGGGCGCCCACCCCAGCTGCGGAGGGCCTGCCCGCGGCGCCGTGGCGTCCTTGGGGGGCTTCGCCTTTGCTTTGGATCTCCAGGGCTGTGGTCCCGGGGAAGGGGGCGAGATGGCGGGGGTCCAGCTCGGTCCTGGTTCTGCTGGGTTACCCGTAACCTTGAGCGCGTCAAGGTCTCGGCGCCCGGCCGGGAAGCAGGACCTGAGGCACGGGCTCAGGGCTCCGGGACGCGAGAGAATGATGGTGTGCCCAGAGCTGGCTCCGTGGGACCCGCGCTGCGGACACGCGCTGCGGACACACGCTGCGGCCCGGCCCGCACGGTCAGCTGCTGCTTGTGGCCTTGCCGGACGCCGCTTCTGCAGCCGGACCTCCCGTTCCTCCGGCTGCGCCTGCGGAGGACACAGCGTTGTGGAATCTTGAGACAGTTTACTTAAATTCGATGATGGTAATATTGGAGAATATTCACAAAATTTTGACCGTTTTTGATCACCTGATAATGCTCATGAATACCCAGCTGAGGCCCCCCAGGCCTGTGTCTCCCCTCCGTAGGGCACAAACATTGAGCTCTTGCCCCATCAGTTTCTGATTGAGCTACCGGGTTTCCTTTTGAAGGCCTAACTACTACTGCTTTGTAAAAAGCTGTTATTTTTAATACACTGCTCTTGTTTTAAAATGTCTTCTAGAAAGAGAGGACATTTATCTTGGCCCCCTCCTTAGCAAACTTTAGTGCTTCCCTTGTCTAAAGATGCAACATGTAGGGTCGCATCTTCTACTATTAACGTAGTTGAAGTTGGTTGTAAATTTAATAGAACGTGACTTTTGGTTTTAGACTTAAACTGTGTATCTAAATGCTACAAGATTCTTTTGTCTATTGTGTCTCTGGTGCTTATCATGATGAATCACCAGAGGAAGATTGTATCGTATTTTCAGTTGGTATAGAACTGTTGGAGTGGGAATATAAGTGTGAGTCCGAATCCAGTGGAGGGGCTGGAGTGGTAGTACAGTGGGTCGAATGCTCACCTCGCAGGTGGTCAGTCTGGCTTAGGTCTCTGGGACCCACCTGAGTCCCTGAGCCCCGCTGGGGATATCCTGAGTCCAGAGCCTGGAGTATAGCCCCAAGCATAGCCACGTGTGGTCCTCAGACACCCTCAGAAAAACCCTATAGAATATTTAGCAAATACAGCAAAACTAAAAATAAGTTAGTACAATATATAAAATATTTTAACAGGTAACCAATATGAAAAATTTACTGCTCTGATTTGTGCTAAGTGTGAGAACTGGTGTGAGTCCAGTGATGGTTTACCTTGTAACCCGCCTCAGTTTAGGTAAACACATTTCAAGGGTTCAGCAGTGGTGTGGTAGTGGCTGCCTATTAGACAGCGTAAAGTATATTTATTTGAGGACTGATAATTAGAGTGTTGAGTGTGGTAATGTTTGCTTGATAGGGTGGTGCACCGTGTTTCTCAGCTGCTCGAACAAATAGGAGCCTGGCTATTTAGTCAGCAGAGAATGAGGTCTTCATAGAAAGAAGCTATTGAGGCAGTGGAGCGTGGGACAACGGGAGGCGCCGCGCTTTCACATGGCCACCTGGGTTCAGTCCCTGCCACCCTGTGTAGATCCCTGAACACAGCCCTGTCCCCTTATGAAAGAAGTCTGAATTTGTTTGCTAACTCAAAATCCCATGCATGCTTTTAAACAGAGTATTATTTTGGGATTTTCCCTTGTTAAAATGATTCTGCGCTCTTTCATCCATAATTGTTTACATTACTTTTTTCTGGTGCTGGGCTTTGAAAGCAAAAGTTCACACGAGAGATATTTACTGAGCCATATCACTGACTACCTTCCTTGGTCAGTGAATGATTTTTTTTTATTATGATTTTTTTCTTTTTGGGTCACATCCAGCAATGCTGACTCTGCATTCAGGATTTACTCCTGGTGGTGCTTGGGGGACCATATGGGATGGGAAATCAAACCCAGGTAGGCCACATGCAAGGCAAACACCCTACCCACTGGACAATCTCTTCGGCCTCAAATGAATGATTTTTTTTTTTTTGGGTCACACCCGGCAACACTCAGGGGTTACTCCTGGCTCTGCACTCAGGAATTACTCCTGGCAGTGCTCGGGGACCATATGGGATGCCAGGAATCAAACCTGGGCCGGCACAGGCTGGCCGCGTGCAAGGCAAACGCCCTACCCGCTGGGCTATCGCTCTGGCCCCAAATGAATTATTTTTTAAAAATGTTTTTTACAGAAGAAAGTAGATTATCTAGGCGTAGTAATTATGGGATCGATTTTTTTTTTTCTGTGTAAACAAAGCAGCCAACTATGGTTGGATCCTGGGTACCTCGGAGTCAGTAGTATTCCATGAGCATTGCCAGGTGTTGTCCCAAAAAACCTTCAAAATAAAAAAACAAAACAAGCACATGAAAGTGACTTGTTAGGGCTGAAGCGTTAGTACAGTGGGTAGGGTAGGCTGTTTGCCTTGCACAAGGCCAACCTGCATCCCACATGGTTCCCCTGAGCACCGCCAGGGTAATTCTGAGTCAGCTTCTGCAGAGTCTGGACCAACTCTTGAGCATTGCTGGGTGTGACCCAAAAAGCCAAAAAAAAAAAGTTGCTTGTTGGTTTGCTCCTAAGAGCTGGATGTGAAAGCTTTTAGGCCACACCTAAACAACTTTGATAGAAATAAGAATTTTAGCAAAAATGGCCTGACATAAGGCAGAAGGATGAGAACTGCTTTGAACATGAAACATGAGTCAGCTCTTTTTTTTTTTTTTTTGAAGGAGAGTGAACTTTTGCAGCTGATACAACTTTTCCTGGTGCAAACTTGTGTGTGACATAATTTTGGGATGTATTGTGAGGGCACGTACTTTGTTCTTTCCAGAGGAATGTTGACTTGAAGTTTTAGAGCTTGGGGTCTGCATCCTCCTAAGGAAGACACTCTGCTGATGCTAGTTTGCTTCTGTTCTTGGTGACCTTTTACTCAGGAGGTCCCACACATTAGGTCTTTGTATCCATATCTCTCCTATTTGCCTGTTGACTGTAATCTGTGGATTACATTAAGTTGTGCTTAATATTTAGGTCTTGTGAAGCATTTACCTTTTCAGGTATTAATATTCTTTCCTAATATGTCGAAAACTTTTAGAGGTATGAAAATAGTTTTTGTTTTTTCTTTTGTGTCAGGGATGGAACCCAGACCTATGCTTCCCTCTTGCATTTGAAGCTTATAGTCTGCCAGTGTGCTAGATCCCCTGCCTGGATAGATAGATCTTTCTCTCTTTAAGCCCTCAGCTGTCAGCTGTCACATAATTCATAGTACAACAAACTGAAAGCAGCAAGACTTAGGTTCTAGTCTTACTTAATAGTAACTGCATGTGACTTTTGAACTTAATCATTTCTCAAATCTGCATAATAAGTTGATAGCTTTCAAGGCTTTTGTTCGATTTATAGCAGATATGCTCATGACAGTCAAGAATACTTAGCATCGTATTTTACATAGCCTATATCAGGTAGTCTATCAGAGATTGGGGCAGCTTAACACGTGACAAAATTTTAGAGCATTTTGGTCCACTGATTTACTGCCCGAGTTTCTTTTTTTTTTTTTTTTATATATATTTTATTACACCGCCATGCGATATACAATTACAAAGATGTTCATGTTTGGGTTTCCGTCACACAGTGTTCCAGCACCCATCCCTCCACCAGTGCCCACTTCCCAACACCAATGTCCCCACTTCCCTCCCCCTCCCCCAGCCCGCCTCTATGGCAAATTCTTTATCTCTTCTCTCTCTCTCTCTTTTTCTCTTCTCCTACACATTGTGGATTGCAATACACACATTCAGAGATCATCATGTATATCCTTTTTCCCATATTCAATGCTCAGTTCTAGACTGGTATTATCATTTTTGACAAATATTAGCACACTGTTCCCTTCTCTGTCTTACCTAACCACTGATTCCCACATGTTTGTGGAAGATTCCACCTTTTTTTTTAATTGAAAGATGCTCATGTAGAGCCTTGGTTCCACAGTGTTCCAACACACACCCTCCACCCAAATCCATCTCCCATCACCAATGTCCCCACCTCCCTCCCCCTCCCGCACCTCAACCACTTGGCGGGTTCTGTATGTCATTTCTTTCCTCTTTATATCTCCTTCCCAACAAACTTTCCTGCTCTTCGTTGACTGCAGTGCATTAAAGACATAGCGGCGCGACCTGGACCTCGAACTGGCTTTGCTCTGTTGATCTGGTCTGAGGCCGTTTTGCAGCCGTCGGACAGCAAAAATGGTGGCTGGTGTGATGGGCGAGTCTCATCCGGCTGCTTCCGGGACCCCCTCAGAGGCGACGGGCCCTACCCCCAAAACCTATCTGCCCTCCTCGGGGTTCCATGGTCAGCTAGGCCCGGCGCCAGCCAAGCGCCAGCCTCCCCAGCCGTCCGTGAGGCCCTGTGCTGGCCCGTGGGCAGCTCGCGGGCAGGGCCACCAGGCTCGACAAGATGGAGGGGGGAAGGGACGACCACACCTCCATCTGACGACTTCCCAGTGATTCCGCCTCTTGGAGCCGCCTACCTGGGCTCGAACTGGCTTTGCTCTGTTGATCTGGTCTGAGGCCGTTTTGCAGCGTCGGACAGCAAAAATGGTGGCTAGTGTGATGGGCGAAGTCTCATCCGGCTGCTTCCGGGACCCCTCAGAGGCGACGGCCACTCCCAAAACCCATCTGCCCCTCCTCGGGGTTCCATGGTCAGCTAGGCCCGGCGCCAGCCAAGCGCCAGCCTCCCCAGCCGTCCGTGAGGCCCTGTGCTGGCCGTGGGCAGCTCGCGGGCAGGGCCACCAGGCTCGACCCGAAGTTTCTTTGTATGATAGAGCAGGTAGGAGAGGCTAATAGGTGCTCACTATTCTTGTAAATTAGTAGTGTCAACTTAGAGGCTTGAATTTACTGCCTTATTCTGTGAACAAAACACTGAAGACTGAAAAGGCTTCTATTTTTTTTTAAAATTCTAGTTTATTTAAAACAAATTGTAAACATATTACCATTTAAAATAATCAAACTTGGGCCGGAGCGATAGCCCAGTGGGTAGGGCGTTTGCCTTGCATGCGGCCGGCCCATGCCGACCCGAAGTTCGATCCCCGGCATCCCATATGGTCCTCCAAGCACCGCCAGGAGTAATTCCTGAGTGCAGAGCCAGTAGAAACCCTGAGTATTGCTGGGTGTGACCCAAAAAAAAACAAAAAAAAAAGGTTAAAAAAGATAAAATAAAATAATCAAACTTATTTCTAGTCTTTGGACTGCCTAAAAGGGGCAAAGCCAAGCTGTAATGTGTATTTAAAAGATTTCATTATTATAGTTTTGTTGATGTCAAAAATAGTCACTTGATCACTTCACTTGATCACTTGAATCCCGTTATTCATCGATTTGCTCGAGCGGGCGCCAGTAACATTTCCATTGGACCCTATCAGATGCCAATGTAGGGCTTACTTTTGGCATTGTGCTCAGGGATCACTTCCTGGCAGTGCCCTAGGGGACCTTTTCCAGTGCCAGAGATGGAAACCAGGTTGCTTATATGCAAGGCAGGCCTTTCACCTCTCTACTATCTCGCAGGCTCCATGATAACACTTTATAGGGGGATGGTACAAAATGCAGCTATTTGACTTTATACAATTTAGTAAAAGTGAACCTCGGGTTGGAGCTATAGTACAGTGGGGAGGGCATTTTTGCCTTGTTCACGGCCTACCTGGATTTAATCCCTGTCATCCCATATGGTCCCCCAAGCAGCACCAGCAGTAATTCCTGACTGCAGAGCCAGGAGTAACCCCTGAGCATCACTGGGTATGACTGGAGGGGGTGGGGGGAGTCAACACTCAATGACTTGTTGCTCAGTGCTAAGGCATTGTGCCATTGGGTTTTGTGGTGGTGACACTGTTTCAATATTTTTTTGAGGAACTACCATTTTTTGCACAGTTGTAACACTGTGTCCGGAGAAAGGAAGCTAACAAGTGAAAATCGCAGTGAAGGTCCTCCAGCCAATAGCTGATAAAACACGATGAGAAAATAAACAGACTTAGAAGCCTTTGTGCCTGTTGTTTAAGGAAATTTACTTTAGTAAAGATATTTTGCTAGAGATGTTATTAAATTAAAAAAAATTTTTCCTCCCTGTACATTTAGTTCAGATGGAACTTAGCTTAATATTTAAAAGGGTCCCAAGGTGAATCTTGGTTTGTTTTGTTTTGGAGCCACACCCGACTGTTCTCAGGGCTTACTTCTGGCTCTTCCCTCAGGATCGCCCTAACACTCCTTCAGGAATCCTGTATGATGCTGGGCATCAAACCCTGGTCACCTGCATTCAGGGCAAGTGCTCTACCCACTGTAGGATCTTTTCAGTCTCTGGTGAATCTTTTTTTATAAAAGTGTAATTTTTTCCACCTTAGTTTTGAGGACAACTCTGTTCTGAATGTTAATGTGTTAGGTTCCTTTTCAGCCTCCTACTTTGAACAGTCTGTGCTGGTATAGGTGTTTAATACTTAGGTTCTGTATCATGATGCGAACTTAAAACTTTATCTGGTTATCCAGGTATTATAGTTGAAATTCTGTAATTGGTTGCCAGCATGCTTTTCGGTATGTTTGCACAGAAGTGCAGAAGTCTGTGAAAGATTTGTGGGATTTGGGTATCTTGATATGCTGTTGGCATAGTTTTTTCATATACTGTGGATATCCTGACTAGAAGAATGGTGGTAGTCAAGATCTGTGATGACACTTGGTTGGATTGATTGCTTTGTTGAATTTCACTGCTAAGATAGCTGTCTGATCTTCATTCAAAATCTGTTGTTACTGCATTTTGCTAAAAACAAATATTTACATGGTGACATGTCTGACAAAATAAAACTGAAAAATGAGTTCATTTTTATTTAAATTAATAAGTGACTTTGAAACATTCGTATATTATTCAATAAGGCTCTTGTCAGTATTACTGGTAGTGTGTGTGTAGAAATGTTAGTTGAGGGGCAGGAGTGATGGTCCAGTGGGTAGGGGCGTTTGCCTTGCACACGGCATCCCATATGGTTCCCTGAGCACCACCAGGAGTAAAGGTTATTCCTGAGTGCAGAGTCAGAAGTAACCCGAGCATTGCTGCGTGTGCCCCCGCCCCGAAAAAAAAAATGAAGTGTTGAAGTTTTGGCAGAATTGTGACTAAAACAGTTTTAATTGTAGTCATGATTGCTCAAGAAAACGCAAAGGTCCTGTGACAGAAACAGCTTAGGCATACTAGAGAAATAGAAGGGAACTGGTTTGAAGGAAAGTCAGTAACGGGAGAGTAGAAGTAACAGTGATAGTACAGGAATATACAAAGACTGTGGAAAGCAGTTTCTATTAGAAGAAATAAAACTGGTTTATTTATAGTATAAAAATAGTTTTGTGTAGCAGGCATTGTCTAGGCATTGTCTACTGACTATGGGTAGTCTCTTCTTTTTTTTCCTTTTAAAAAAATTACACGCAGCCATATTACCTTAAAAATTAATTGCCTCTGTGCAGAGAGAGTGAGCAGGGCATAAGGCACTTTCCTTACATGGTCCACTCCCTTGCAATCCCTGGACCAACACCATCACATGTGATCCCTTAGCACAGAGGCAAGAGTAAGACTCGAGCACTGCTGGGTGTGGTCCCCAAATAAATAGAAATGAAATTTAGGGACAGGAGAATACAACAGATAGGACATTTGCCTTACCTGCTGCTGACCTGGGTTGGACAGCTGGCCGTGCTCAGAGGGCCCCTGATCTCCCACTCTTGCTCTACAACTCTGAGGAAGTCCAGAGCGGTGTGGCCCCTAGTCTCCTCCCATAAGTTTCATTTCTTTTCTTTGTTTTGTTGTTTTTATTGTGATTACGGGGGGTTCACGTACACTGGGTTGTGGTATTTCTATATCTGGTTGTGTTGTCACAAGAGCATCTACTCATGCCTCACTGGGGATTTCACTCTCTTATTGATGGCACTTTCACGTTCTGGTCGTAGTGCTTGCTGGTACTCTCACAGGTACTTACTGGGTGTCACACTACAGGTTGTGGTGCTTATGATGACTATTACGCTCTTTAGTTGCAGTATGCACAGACACCGGGGCAGTAGTAGACTGGAGATCACATGCTCTTGCTGCACCTGAGGTTCCCAACAGCAGAGCTGCTGCAGCCATGCTCAGTGTACGTGGAAGGTGCTGGGAATTGAACACATGAGGTTTGGCCTCATGTTTGCGTGTTTAGTGCTTTTGCACTGGGCCATTTCTTTTGTCCCTGGGTAGTGTTTTTTGTTTGCTTGCTGGGGCTCCTGGGGATCTACACAGTGGTGCTTCTGAGGCCTTGTGCTAGGGTCCCACCTGGGGTCCTGTGTATACCAGGCATACTTAAGTTTATTGACTCTTTAGTTCCTTTTCCCTAAACAGGCTATTAAAAACCTTATGGTGTTCTAGAAGGAACAGTAATACTTAACGCTGACCTTACAACCTTACAGAAGGAGCAGGTAATTATTAGAGTGAAAGGTGCCTAGCGTATAGTAAATGCTCAGTACTATTTTTTGTTTGTTAGGCTACACCTGGCAATGTTTGGGGTTACTCCTGGGCCTGCACTCAGGAATTACTCCTGACCCTGGTGGTGCTTGGGGCCCATATAGTAATCACTGTCTTCCCGTTCATCTTCGATTTGCTCGAAGCGGGCACCAGGTAACATTCCATATGACCTGTCTCATGCAAGTAGAGCCCCATATAGTAAGTTGGGGATTAATCCTGGATCAGTAGTATGCAAGGCAGCCACCTTACCCACAGTACTATCGCTTTGACCCTACCTAGTAAATATTATTTTTATTTGCTTTTATTTCCTCTGGGAAGCATTCACCTTCTTTACCTTGATCAAATTCACCAGTAGAGGATCCAGCACAGCTTCTTTCCCCAAGTATCACCTGGAGTAATTCCTGAGTGCAGACCCAGGAGTAACCCCAAACATTGCCAGGTGTAGCCTAAGTAATTCTCACCATGCAACCTGAGAGTAGACCCTGAGCACTGTAGATGTGATTCAAAACCTTGCCTCCCCCTGCACCCTCAAGAGAAGTCCACCAGTAGAGGTGTGTATAGTTTTTTCAGGTTTAATTCACTTGTATCACTATCTTCCCGTTGTTCATCGATTTGCTCGAGTGGGCACCAGTAACATCTCCATTCATCCCTTTTGTGCTGGTGTAGCTCTAGGCATCTGCTTGCTACAGGAACACGAAGAGCTTCAAACCGTTCATTCAGGTCATGGGAATGAGGTCCTTCATCGTTACTGATCTTGGCATATTGAATAAGACAGGGTAGCTTGCCAGGCTCTGCGTGGGGTTTAATTTATACAGCATAAAATTTACCTGTTAACATGTACTGTTCAGCAGGTTTTCGTGTGTTTATGTTATATAGTTATTGCCACTAATCATTTTCCCTGATGGGTCTTTGTATTTGTCATAGTTCTGTCTGATGATTTGCTTATATAACTGATTACTATGCTTATTGTCTTTCCCACAGTTTTTCATGAAAATGACAACTGTGGGATTTTTGTTTTTGGAAGGGCGACCTCTCAAGCATTGCTCAGGAGGCTTGGGGGCTTCTCCAGGCAATTCTCAACCAATTTTGTGGAAGGTTCAATGATATAAAGACCTCAGTCCAGCCTTGGTCACATACCAAACACAAGCTTTAACCCCAATGTTGTCTCTCTCCACAAGAACTTTTATTTTTGACATTGTAGACCATTGCCTAGTGCAGTGACTTTTCAGTGACACTTTGTTGAATGAAAGAAGACATGGAGTATAAAATAATATTGGGTCCTGTTAGGAAAAGGTGTATAGAATGGGGTTTGCATCTGATTGGAAACCACACTTTGCTTTTTAGTAGGGGAGCCCTTCCCAGCTTTGCTCAGGCATCTTTGGGCCCATTCCTGGTAATACTTTGGCAGTGTTGCAGGCCTGGTGGTTTTGGTGTTTGTGCCCTGTGGTAGGGACATCCAGGTCTATATCTAGCAATACTCAAGGGCCCCGTAGGTTTGGAAATTGAACTCATGATCTTGTAACTTGCAAGGAGATTTGCGCTGCTGCCCTTTGAACATCTAAACCAAATGGTCCGAAAAGTGAAATGATAGGGCCAGAGCAATAGTCCAGCGGTAGGGCGTTTGGCTTGCATGCAGCCGACCCGGGTTCAATCCCGGCATCCCATATGGTCCCCCGAGCACTGCCAGGAGTAATTTCTGAGTGCAGAGCCAGGAGTAACCCCTGAGCATTGCCAGGTGTGATCCAAAAAGAAAAAAAAGTGAAGTGATAGTGCTTTGACTGAGTACAGCGGCAGAGCGCTGGCCTTACATGAAGCTGACCTGGGTTCGATCTTGGCACTACATATGATCCCCTAAGTTCAACAGAAGTGATCCCTGAGGGCAGAGCCAGGTGTAAACCATGAACATGTCCAAAAGACAAAGGTGCAATGATAGGTTGACTTGATAAGTATTTCTTGAGCCAAGTGAGGATTACTGTGGAGTAAGGAGACTATTTGAAAAAACAAACAAAAACCCCTACCAACAGGGATAAATAATTAGGCACTGGTTCCTGGTCGACTTGAACTGAGGAGAGAAAGATCCAGTAAGTAAAAGCTAAGGTAAACTCAGTGTGTGCACGAACACGTGATTACTTCGCATGTGTATGCCCATGTTAAAGTGTATATGTGTGAGAGAGCAAGGAAGTGCATGGATGGGTTTGAGGATAACAGGTTTATTGCTTCAGCAGCGGGCTTTGCCTTCTCTGACAAGGGGAGGTTCAGAGGGCCCTTGCTGGAGCACAGGAAGTTTGCTCTCAGCTATGTCATGCTTGAGACGACTGCTGTAGTCAGGTGTTATTCTTACATCTTAAGAGAAAATAGGGGCCGGAGCGATAGTCCAGTGGGTAGGGCATTGGCCTTGCATGCAGCTGGCCCATGCCGGCCCAGGTTCCATCCCCAGCATCCCACATGGTCCCCAAGCACCGCCAGGAGTAATTCCTGAGTGCAGAGCCAGGAGAAACCCCTGAGCATTGCCGGGTGTGACTCAAAAAAAAAAAAGAGAGAGAGAGAGAGAGAGAGAGAGAAAATAAATATATGAAGGGAAATCTTGCTCTGTACTGTTTGTGCTTTGCTGAACTGCTGCCTGGCCATCTCTATACACCACATATCCCTCGTACTTACTGAGTTTGCCTGCTCCAGCCCCACAGGGCCCTAACTTGGAGCAGTGAGTGACAGTTTGGTTTATCCCTCTCACTCCCATTCTCCACCTCATCTTTGTATTCCAGCACTCGGCAGAGTTCATACACATTTTTTCCATTGTGTAGATGATTAAAAAAAAGTTTTTATTATACTACCATGAGATATACAATTGCAAAGATGTTCATGTTTGAGTTTCAGATATACAGTGTTCCAGCACCCATCCCTCCACCAGTGACCATTTCCATTTCCCACCACCAATGTCCCTGTTTCCCTCACGCCTGCCCCAACCTGCCTCTATGACACTTTGCCTCCTCCCTCCTTCCTCTCTCTCTCTCTCTCACTGCTGCCACCTTTATTACAGGCACTTTTCTCCTTTCTCTCTCTCTCCCTCTCCCTCTCTCTCTCTCTCTCTCCCTCTCTCCTCTCTTTTCCACATTGTGGCTTGCAATACACACATTTAAAGGTCATCTTTGCCTGCATTCAATACTAGGCTGGTATTATTATTTCCAGTTTCCAACAATTATTAGTACACTTTTCCTTTCTGTCTTAGCTAACCTCTGACTCCCAATCACTTGGGTAGATTCCACCCACTGACAAAACCCACTGCTCCATGTTTTGCCTCGCCTTGGATATTGGTATCATACTATTTTTTTAATATTCTGCAAATAAATGCAGTCATTTGTAGGCGCCATTACTCCGCCCACTGCCCACGTTGCCTTTCTGCTCATGTGCGGGACACAGGACACTGCGCATGCGCAGAAAGGCAATGTGGCAGTGGGCGGAGTAATGGCTCCCTACATCTCCCCTTTTTTGTTTTATAAAAGACACCTAGGCATCTACCCGATCAAGGCCAATAATCTTCAGCACCAGCCGATCGAGGGTAGTTGCCTGGAGAGAGACAACAGCGTTACACCTTTCCTTGTGCAATGTCACTAAGCCTAAAAGAGTGCAAAGGCTGTAACGTGCTATTAAACATGTCTTACGGGGTGAAATGGCAACAAGACCTCCTGGTGCCAAGACCATGTTCAAAGATCTCTCTTGAGGCTCGTAAGCCAAACCTGGGGAGATGTGCCTTGCTCCAAGGCTGCCATGGTCTGTATGATTACAGCTTGATCCTGGGCATGACGTGCTCTAAGTTTGTGTAACAACCAGAGGCAAAGGAACACGCCAGCACAGCAGACTGCACCAAAAATTCCCACCCCCACCCATTCCTTAAAGAAATTAAAGGCGGAAAACATCCACTCAGTAAAATCCCCAAGGGTAATGGGTTCAACTTGGGTGGCGTTAAGAGTAACAATGTCCATCAATTGCCGATATAACAAGTCTTCCATCTCCTGCGACCAACTGCCCGCAAGATATTTCACAGTCATTTTGCTTTTTGTTGTTTGACTTTTCATATTGGCACTGGCATCGGTCATGTCCTGGTTATCACCAAAAGTCATTCCTTCTTTCCCAGGCTCTGCTGCAGACTTATTAGCAACGTCAGAATGATCAGCTTTCTTGTCATCTTGACGGATGAAGCGCATCAGTCTTTCCGGTACCCAAATTGGATCTTCCTTGTGTGGAAAAACACAAACAGCTCCCCTGGATCCTGACATTACAAGATCCGGTCCATACCATTTTTTTTTTTTTTTTTTTTTTTGCTTTTTGGGTCACACCCAGCAATGCTCAGGGGTTTCTCCTGGCTCTGCACTCAGGAATTACTCCTGGCGGTGCTCGGGGGGGACCATATGGGATGCCGGGGATCGAACCCGGGCCGGCACAGGGCGGCCGCGTGCAAGGCAAACGCCCTACCCGCTGGGCTATTGCTCCGGCCCCAACCGGTCCATACCATTTGTTATCCAAAACATTTTTCCATTTTACTTTTATATTAGTAGAACAAACATTTTTTGGCATGTCGATCGGCAGCTGAGCGGCCTTCGTCATTCAAAATTAGAAAATTTAGACATGCCTTGGCTATATGGAACCAATCCGAAGGTGTCATGGCATTTTGGGCTAAGCATTCCACAAAAGCTATGGTAAAGCTCGCAGAAACACCATAACTCCTCAACCAAACATTTGGTTGCTTCAGCCAAATCTTTAAGTTGCTTATATTCCACTGGCTGATGGAACCGATTATGTGTGGTAGCATCCTCAAATACAGGAAAGGCTGAAGCCAATTTTCTCCAAGTTTTATGAGGAATGAGGCTTGTGCCCTCAACTGGAGGCGCTGAGACCTTTTTACATAGTTGTTGTTTTGCGGGTTATATGGCGGGGGGTCTGGTAAGCTCGGATCATACCTTTCCATCTCATATACCACCGCAGCTTCCTCTGACTCTGCCTCTTCCTCTGAATTAAACATATCTTCCCTTTCTTCCTCAGATTCTGAGATCGATAAGTTTGAAAATTCATCCAGAACTGAATACAGTCCTGGAGGCTTAATTACCTTTTTTTCCCTGAGAAAAATTCATCCAGAACTGGGTACTGTCCTGGAGACTTAGTTACCTTTTTTTCCCTGAGAAAATTCATACAGAACTGAATACAGTCCTGGAGGCTTAGTTACCTTTTTTTCCCTGATCAAGCCTTTGTTTTTCTTTGTGTACACCTTCCTTTGTTTTTTGCTCCATTCCCTTTTTAACTCCTCCACTTTTTACTATTTAAATCGGACATGCTTTCGGTGCTCTGCGAGTCTCCTGCTTCCCTGGGCGGAGAATGTCGCCACATCTGTCTTCTTTCAGACAGGTGCGGATCAGTCTCCATAAAGGCATGACTCCAAGCACAAAAATTAACAAGTACAAGGACTGCAGTATCTACGCTGTCAACACCAAAAACAAACCTGCCCATATGTTACTTTGTTACTTATCCAGAGGAACT
>JAJIBD010014106.1:0-16657 GCA_021461705.1 Cryptotis parvus
AAAAAAAAAAAAAAAAGGAAAAGGGTTCTGAAAACTGTAGTTGTGACTTGTCTGAACAAACACCACAAGTATGAGGTACTGGGTCAAGAAAGGAAGAAATCTGGTCCCTTGGCCCAAAGTTCTGACCAAAGGAACCAAATACAATGTCAAGACTGTGCAAACGTGCATGTTTGAGGTGCAAGCTCTCAGCCCTTCCTTCAGGTGTGTAAAGTAGCCCAGGATTGTCCTACCCACGCATGGGACGGCAGGGCAGGAATGGATGAGTCAGCCAGTAAACAGGGCTGGTTTCCCCACAGGAATGCCACAGGGCCAATGATTAAAGGTGATCATGGAGGCTTTACCGCTCAGTGTGGTACAATAGCTATTAACAATCACTTTAAAATATAATTTTCATCAGATTCAGAGTTGAGTTATAAAAGCTCAGCTGGAGCAATAGTGCAGCGGGTAAGGTGCTTGTCTGGTACATGGCTGACCCTGGCACCACACATGGTCCAGCCCAACTAGAGCACAGCTGAGTAGACCCAAAACCAATATAAAATAAAAGGATAAAAATAAAATGCTTGGGGCCGAGTGATAGCACAGTGGGTAGGGCATTGGCCTTGCAAGCAGCCAACCTGGGTCTCGATCCCCACATCCCATATAGTCCCCGAGCTCCACAGGAATAATTCTTGAGTGCAGAGCCAGGGAGTAGCCCCTGAGCATTCCTGGGTGTTGCGATGCTCAAAAAGAAGAAAATAATAATAATAATAATAAAAGTAATAGGTCTACAGCTGAATCTAAAGAAAACTATGTTTATGAAAAATGAACTAGTTCCAGAGGCCCCATTCACTCTCAATGGAACAGACATCTCTGAATGCAGCAGTTATGTGTACCTAGGTCGAGAAATCAACATGATGAACGACCTAAAACCTGAGCTGCGCAGGAGGAAGAGAGCGGCATGGAATGCCTTCAAAGGCATCGAAGAAATAGCTAAAAGGTGGGGCCGGAGGCGATAGCCCAGCGGGTAGGGCGTTTGCCTTGCATGCAGCTGGCCCATGCCGGCCAGGGTTCGATCCCGGCATCCCATATGGTCCCCGAGCACCGCCAGGAGTAATTCCTGAGTGCAGAGCCAGGAGAAACCCCTGAGCATTGCCGGGTGTGACCCAAAAAAGCAAAAAAAAAAAAAAAAAAAAGAAAGAAGAAAGAAAGAAATAGCTAAAAAGGACAAAGAACCTCCAGCTCCGGGCACAGCTCTTCAACTCCACCATTCTCCCTACATTAACATACGCCTCAGAGACCTGGGCCCTACGAAAAGCAGGATGAGAATGCTATTCGGGTCTCCCAGAGAGGAATCGAAAGAGCTATGCTTGGAATATCACGCCTCACTCAAGTGAGAGAAGGAATCCGGAGTTCTGACCTCCTTTGCTGTTCCAGAATCAGGGATGCTTTCTCGTTTGCCAAAGCATCGAAAATCAGATGGGGATAGCATGAAGAGCCTCACAAGCAGCTGGGGAAGCTGGAACTCGGCTCGCCCTGGGCCCAGCTGACCATGGGTCCCCCGGAGGACAGATGGTTTTTGGGAGTGGGCCCATCTTTCTGGGGGAGTCCCGGAAGCAGCCGGATGAGACTCGCCCACCACACTAGCCACCACCTTCGCTGTCCGGATGCTGGGAAACTACCTCATGACCAGATTAAAGGAGCAAAAACCAGTTCAAGCCCAGGTCGTGTGGCCATTTGCGGCCACGCAGTCCATTAAAATAGTGGAAACAGTAATGTCCTTTAATGCACTGCATTCCACGATGTGCAGGAAAGTTTTGCGGGAGGTAGAGATAGAGAGGAGAGAAATGACATACAGAACCCCGCCAAGTAGTTGAGGTGTGGGGTGGGGAGGGAGGCGGGGACATTGGTGATGGGAGATGGGTTTGGGTGGAGGGATGGGTGTTGGAAGCTGTAGAACCAAAACTCTACATGAGCATCTTTCAATTGTATGTCTAAAATGGTGTAATAAAATTTGGGGGAAATAAAAAAAAAAAGAAAATCAGATGGGCTGGACATGTAATGCGATTTGCAGATGACGGCTGGACTAGAGCCGTTACCGACTGGATCCCACGGGATGTCAAAACATCACGTGGCCGCCCACCTACAAGATGGTCAGACTTCCTTGTAAAGACCCTGAAGGAACGGTTTGAGGCTCTTCGTATTCCTGAATCAACCAGATGCCATTGGGCTACACTGGCACGTGATAGGGTTCAATGGAAATGTTACTGGCGCCCGCTCAAGCAAATCGATGAATAATGGGATTCAACTGACCAAGTGATCAAATGCTCATCTTTCCAAGATTTATTTAATGCAAACTTCCAACCACACGACAGAAGTGAAATGCTCTGCCAGTCGCTGTCTGAATCAGGCGTGCATGCTGCCACCTTCTCTTGCTGTCAGCACCTCACACCCCTTCCCAGCCACACCAGATTCCCCATGAGGTTTTTCTTCAGAGTGGTGCTGGGCCATGTGATGAAGGCTCCGGTTCTGAGGTTGCAAGGCCATCATGCAGAATGTGTAACAGTGACTGAGGGGTTTGAGCTTTAACATGGCAGGACTTCAGGCTGGAGCCAGAGTACAGCAGGTAGGGCATTTGCCTTGCATGGGGTCAGTCCTGATTCAATCCCCTGGCATCCCATATGCCATATCCTCTGAGCACCACCAGGAGTGATTCCTGAGTACAGAGCCAGGAGTAATACCCAAGCATCGCTGGGTGTGCCCCAAAACAAAAACAAACAGAAAAGCAGAACTTTTAAGAACCAGTTCACATCAAAAAAGGGTTTGCAGAGCCAGAGCAATAATACAAGGGATAGGGCGTTTGCCTTGCATGTAGCCAACCCGGGTTTGATCCTCAGCATCCCATATGATCCCTGAGTACCGCCAGGATTAATTCATCAGTGCAGAGACAGGAGTAACCCCTGAGAATCGCTGGATGTGACCCAAAAAAGAAAAAAAAAAGGGCTTGTTACAATGTGCAAAAGGAAAGAAAGAGAGAGGGGAGAGAGAGAGAGAGAGAGAGAGAGAGAGAGAGAGAGAGAGAGCCTGCCCTAGAGGCAGGTGGTTGGGGAAGGAAACTAGGGACATTGGTGCTAGGAAATGTGCACTGGTAGAGGGATGGGTGTTGGAAAACTGTATGACTGAAACCCAGTCATAAATAGCTCTGTAATGGTCTGGTTTGGTACTGAGGGTGCTGACGGGCACAGCCTGCCCCAGACCCACACACAGACAGGAGCCCATATTTGCAGCTGCTGCGTTCTACCTCAAGGCACCCAGGCCCATAGCTGACCCTCGACTTTGAACTTAAATGGGCCCCCATGTATGACAAGAGCAAAACTGACATTGTTGTAGGGGGTGCAGAGAGAATTAGAATTTTTGTTTGCTTCTTTTGGGACTACATCTGGCAATGTTCAGGCATTACTCCAGGCTGTGTGCTCAGGAATTATTCCCGGCAGGGCTCACATCCCACAGGGGACCTGTGCGATGGCGGAGATTGAACGCAGGTTGGCCTGCATACAAGGTAAATGCCTTACCCTCTGTGCTATAGTATTGCTCCAGTCCAAATTAGAAACTCTTAAAGTGTTATTTAGTTGGTGCAGTGGAGACAGGGGGAGTTCCCGGCAGTGCTTAGCTGTTGGAACCTTTTCTGGTGGTGCTGGGGGCCACCAGATCACACTCACTGACACTTAGTGTCTGGATGACGCTTGGGACCTTTGGCCTCCTCACAGACCCCTCTCCCCAATTTTTGTTTCTGTGTTGGGGCTACACTCTGCAGTGCGCAGGGCTTACTCCTACCTCTGCACTCAGGGGGTCACTCCTAGTGGGTTTGGGGAGTATATGTATTGCCAGACCACATGCAAAACAAGCACCTCCACCCTGTCCTATCTCATGGCTGCCAATTTGCACAAGGTAAGCAAATCAGCTGGAGGAGTGGAGTCAGTTGTGGCCAAAGAGGAGCAGAGAGGCAGCCCTCGGGAAGGAAATGCAGGCAATTTGGAGCATGCTGTTTGAGTATGGCAGAGAGAGGAAGTCAGAAGCCTGGTTTGTGGAGTGGGGGTTCCCGAGGTGGCCCGTGCAGCAACTTTGTGGAAGAGAATCTGCTGCATCTCTCTTCCTGTGTCAGTCAGCTGGGCCACAGTTATGAGGGGCCACTTCTGCCCACAGAGCCATCCAAGACTGCGTGGGTCATGAGTGTTTCTTGTCTGCGTTGATTTCCAAGTTTTTCGTAGGTTCTTTTGCCGACAAACTGGGTCCCCAGTGAGTGCTCGCATCTGCTGCCTCCCAAGCTGAGGGAATGTTCAGAAGTGGGGACTTCTGATAATCACCCAAGGAGCTGGTGAGCCGTTGGTTCTGGCTTCCCTCTGCTGTTGTGGGAACGAACAGTTGGGTTGTTGGGGGCTCAGGGACCACCTATCAGACCTTGGCACACACATACTCAGCCAACATGCTTATGGACTGTGCTCTTTTTCTTTTTTGGGGCGGGTGTCACACCTGGCAATGCTCAGAGGTTATTCCTGGCTCTTCACTCAGGAATTACTCCTGGCAGAGCTCAGGGGACCATGTGGGATGCCGGGGATGGAACCCGGTCGGCCGTTTGCAAAGCAAGCACTCTACCAAAGTGCCATCACTTTGGCCCCTGTGCTCTTTTTTTTTTTTTTTCCCCCAAATTTTATTACACCATTTTAGACATACAATTGCAAGATGCTCATGTAGAGTTTTGGTTCTACAGTGTTCCAACACCCATCCCTCCACCCAAACCCATCTCCCATCACCAATGTCCCCACCTCCCTCCCCCTCCCACACCTCAACTACTTGGCGGGTTCTGTATGTCTTCTCTCTCCTCTCTATCTCTCCCTCCCGCCAAACTTTCCTGCACATCGTAGAATGCAGTGCATTAAAGGGCATTACTGTTTCCACTATTTTGATGGAGCAGCGGCCGCTTGCAACCTGGGCTAGAACTGGTTTTGCTCTGTTAATCTGGTCGTGAGGTAGTTTCCCAGCGTCTGGACAGTGAAGGTGGTGGCTAGTGTGGTGGGCGAGTCTCATCTGGCTGCTTCCGGGACCCCCAGAGGTGATGGGTCCACTCCATCTGTCCTCCCGGGAGCCCCATGGTCAGCTTAGCCTGGGGAAAGTGGAGTTCCAGTTTCCCCAGCAATGCCCGAGGCCCGCCCCTCTTTTTCTTATTTTAAATTATTTTAGATAATGTGGCTTACAGTACTTTTTTTTCACTTTTTTTTGGGTGCTAGTTTCTGTTGCCTTTGGATATTGTTATTCCCTTTCTGTTTTTTTTCATGGCCCACATATGAGACAGATCATTCTGTGTCTGTCCCTCTCCTTGTGACTGACATGTTGCTCTTGACATGTTGTCTCAACATGTTGCTCTTCACATTCATCCATGCAGCAGCAAACTACATGATTTTATCCTTTATTACAGCTGAGTAATATTCCACCGAGTATATGCACAGTGTCTCTTGATCCACTCGTCTGTTTCTGGTGCTTGAGTGTTTCCGGATTTTAGCTCCCATGAGTAGGGCTGCAATGAACCCAGGTACACAGATGGCTCTTCTGAATAGTTGTGTGTGTGTGTGTGTGTGTGTGTGTGTTTCCTGTTACTGGGCTAGCTGTCCAGTTGCTGCTCTTTAGCTGTAGGGACACTCTGGCTGAAGTGCTCACACATTTCTTAGACCTGGTTTCCTGCCCTGCCTTTAGACTCATCTTGTGCTGCTGACATGCACGAAGGGACGTGGGTGGAAACTGTTCATGGTGCCGGGACGGCCATGGCAGAGCCACCAGAGGGCACTGGAGCAGGCAACAGCTCGAGGGACTGGACACAGCCTTCTGTGTCTTCTAGCTTCCTGACCTCTGAGTCCAAGTGGAGACTGGGGTCACCTCGCTCTGCTGCAGAGCTGGAAGAAATGGAGTCTCCTCCACACACAGGGCCTGCCTCTGACTTTGAGTCACCTGGCAGCACCCCCCCAGCCTGAAAACACCAGGACCCGGACACTAGCCTGTGGCTTCCTTCTTATATGGACGTGCAGAGGCATTCTCAAGGTCACAGCTTACCGTTTTTTTTTTTTTGAGGGGGAGTGGGACATACCTGGCTAAGCTCAGGGATTACTCCTAGCTCTGCATTCAGGAATACTCCTAGCAGTGCCTCAGGAATTATTCCTAGCGGTGCTTCGGGGGACCATATGGGATGCTGGGGATCGAACCGAGGTTGGCCATATGCAAGGCAAATGCCCTCCCCACTGGACTATCCCTGGGGCCCCAACACAGCTTACTTCTTTAGCTCCGCATTCAGGCCTAATTTATTGTGCTGTGATTCACTTTACTGTGCTGCAGAGATTTTGGATGTGTTGGGAGGAGGTATTATCATGGGGTTCTGGGGTTCAGCAGAGTTCTGGGAGTTCAAAATCAGTCCTTGGACTTGTCATGAAGTGGAGGGGTCAAAACTCAGGCCCCACGATGTGGCAGGGCTCAGCGCAGCTGTTCTGGGGCGCAAGGCTGCCCCTGCAGGGCTTGGGTGCCTTCAGGTGAGCTCAGGCAGCCAGGCACGCTCTAGACCCTTTGAGCTCTCTCCCCAATACGAGCACAGTCGGTCTGATTTGGGTTTTTCTTCGGAGGATAGGGAAGTTCACGCTCAGCAATGCTCAGGGCTTACTCCTCTTGACTCTGCACTTGGGGTCCTCCTGGTGGGGTGTGGAGACCCTATGTGGTGCCAGGAATAAAATCAAGGCCAGCAGTCAATGGTTGGCATCTACCACAGGTGTGTGGAGGACAGAGCTTAGGTAAGATAGAAAAGGAACCAGTGTGCCAATAAATGTTGAAAATGGTAACGCCAGAGTAGAACTGAGTATTAAATGTAGGTAAAGGAATATACATGATAACCCCTAAATGTATGTATTGCAAGCCATAATGTACAAAAAGATGGGGGAGGGAGAAGAGAGAGAGACAGAGAGACGGGAGAGAAGAAAAGTACCTACCTGCTGGAGGGAGGAGTGGAACTGGGGACATTGGTGTTGGCAAGGGTGCACTGGTAGAGGGATGGGTGCTGGAACACTGTATGACTGAATTTCAATCATGAACAGCTTTGTAACTGTAACTCATTATAATATAATAAAAATAATAAAATAAAGGGGCCGGAGCGATAGCACAGAGGGTAGGGGCATTTGCCTTGCATGCGGTCGACCTGGGTTCAAGCCCCGGCATCCCATATGGTCCCCTGTGCACCGCCAGGAGTAATTCCTGAACAAAGAGCCAGGAGTAACCCCTGAGCATTGCCGGGTGTGACCCAAAAAAAAAAAAAAAAAAAAGGCCAGCAATGTGCAAGTCAAGTGCCTTATCTCTGGCCCCAGATACTGCATTTAAAAAATTGATGTTTCCCAGGGTGTGTGCCAACGAGGTGATGCGGGGACAGGGTCACTGCTAAAGGTACTCTGTTAACTACACTAGTACTTTAACGCCAGGACCCAAGGATTTGGTGCTGCTTCTGCCAGAGACCACCAGATCTACCACACTGATGTTGAAGGCTTCCAGTACCACATCTGTGCTGCTCAGGGAACCATGTGGTTCTAGAAATCAAATGGAGTTGGGTTCATGCAAGACAAGCACCCACGTCTCTAACTGTGTTCCTGGCCCAGTGTCAAGTGCTTTTTACAAACCCACTCGCCAGCAAAAGTACTGTCACTCTCTGAAGGTTCTTTTTTTTTGTACTTGTTTGTGTCACACCTAACAATGCTCAGGGGTTATCCCTGTCTCTTCACACAGGAAATATTCGTAGTGGTGCTTGGGGACCATATAGGATGCTGGAGATTGAACCCCCATTGTCTGGGGCCGATGGTCAATCATTTTTTGGAAGGGCTGGAGTGATAATACAGTGGGTAGGGTAAACACATGACTGATCCAGGTTCAATCCCCAGCATCCCATATGGTACCCAGAGAATTGCCAGGAGCAATTCCTGAGTGCAGAGTCCAGAGTAATCCCTGAGCTTCGCTAGGTGTGACCCAAAAGCCAAAAGTAGTAGGAGTAGGAGTAGGAGTAGGAGTAGGAGTAGGAGTAGGATTAGGAGGAGTAGGAATAGTAGTAGTAGTGGTAGTAGTGGTAATAGTAGCAGCAGCAGCAGCAGTAGTATTAGTAGTGGTAGTAGTGGTTGTGGTAGTAGTGGTAGTAGTAGTAGTGGTAGCAGCAGCAGCAGTAGTAGTAGTAGTAGTGGTAGTAGTGGTGGTGGTAGTAGTGGTAGTAGTAGTAGTGGTAGCAGTAGTAGTGGTAGCAGTAGTAGTGGTAGCAGCAGCAGCAGCAGCAGCAGCAGCAGCAGCAGTAGTAGTATCACTGTATCACTGTCTTCCCGTTCATCATCTATTTGCTCGAGCGGGCACCAGTAACATCTCCATATGACCTGTCACATGCTAGTAGAGCCCAAGGGCACCTGCTTGCTCCAGGAACATAAAGAGCCTCAAACCATTCCATCAGGTCATGGGAATGAGGTCTATAATTGTAACTGGTATTAGGCATATCAAATACAACACGGGTAGCCTGCCAGGCTCTGCCGTGCAGGTAGCATACTCTTGTAGTCACCTCTGATCTCCAGCATTTATTGATGAACCGTGGCCAAAAGTAGCCGCACAAGCCAGGCTGTGATAGGCTCTTCTGCTGGGTGGAAGTCCGGATGTGGAAAATGGCTGCCCTCATGGAGTGGGGGGGGGGGGGGTTGTCTGGCTTCTTGTGAGGCTCTGCCGGGGTCAGGGCTAGAACCCGCCATCCCTCCCGGGCACCTCGTGAGCGGCTGGGCACAGGGAGAGCCAGTAGCAGCTCTGCCCCAAGCACATGTGGTGCTAACTCTGCTTGTAGTAATTTTTTTTTGTTTGTAGTAATTTTTTTGCTTGTAGTAATTACTCTGCTTGTAGTAATTTTTGGCAATAAATTATTTTCCAATTAAATTATATCCATTGCTTTTGTACATAATGTTATTGGATGCTCCTAGGCTTCAATAGCAATGTCTTCTTCCTTTGTTGCATTGTGGCCTGAGAGATAATACAGTGTTTACCGTGCTTGTTTTGCACATGTCTACCCCAGGTTCAATCCCTAGCACCCCATATGGTTCCCTGAACCCCACTTAGAGTAATTCCTGAGTACAGAGCCAGCCAGAGTTTACTCTTGGCTCTGTGCTCAGGGATCACTCCTGGCAGACTTGGGGACCATGTGGGGTGCTGGGGACTGAAGCTGAGTCAGCCACATGCAAGGCCAGCTCCCTACCCACTCTACTTTCCCTCTGGCAACTGACTCTGAGTCTGATTTTTTTAATGATTCATTTTAAACACCGTGATTTACAAAGTACAAACTTTTACACAATACCATTGCAGGAAAGAGTCATCATTTAGGACCAATCCCACCACCATGTGCCCCCCACCATGACCAGAGACCCGCATTTCCCTCCCACCCTCCATCCCCCTCCCGATGGCTGCTCACTTAGCCAGCATCAATTATGTTGATCCTTACAGCTCATATAAGGGGACAGTAATGATAAGGTCATGCCTTTTTTTTTTCCTAGGCAGATGTGTGGGAGTCTGGTCAGTTTCTGCTCTTGGATTCACTTTCTGGATTTCCAGAACACAGTGGTTTTCTACTGACAATCCCAGACTCACCATCACTACAGCTACTGACAACACTTATTTCACATTTATCTCAACGTCTATTTGAGCTTTTCCTATTCATACACTGGACAAACCATTCTATATTGGTTGTTGGAGCTAATTCTCTAAATACAGTCAATGAACCTGGCGTTAGACAAAAGTCAATGGAGATCCTGAAATCTCCATTGTGCCATTTGAGTCCACTGTATGGGAAATTACCGAGGAGGTCCCCCAGACCACACCTCATGCCCACACACTTTGTTTCTAGAAAATGTGATGGGATACCAGTTAGATGAATATACTAGGTTCTGAGATCATGCATAGGCACTCTGCGCCTGTGTGCCACAGAGGGTACATGGGACACCCCAATGTACAGTCCCAGCTGGTCGCAGTTCTGGGCGGGCCCACCAGGCCTTGCTGGAGGGCATTGAGTTGGGGAGGGCGCCCCAGCTTCAGCTCCCCATGGAACCTGATGGATTCGATCACCCATGCATCGTGCATATCTGGACTTGGAGACTATTCTGTCGGGTGTGGCTCTGCCGAGCTGTGGAGTCTAAACCTTGAAAATGGCTGTGGGGGCCGGGAGCGATAGCCCAGCGGGTAGGGTGTTTGCCTTGCATGTGGCCGGCCCATGCCGCCCAGGTTTGATCCCTGGCATCCCATATGGTTCCCGAGCACCGCCAGGAGTAATTCCTGAGTGCAGAGCCAGGAGAAACCCCTGAGCATTGCCGGGTGTGACCCCCCCCACCAAATAAAATAAAGGTAAAGAGAGCCCTAGTATGTATCTTGAGAGGAGAGCTGTGGGTGACACATGTGCTCAGGCACCACATGTGCTTGGCCACGTGGGCACAGGTAGCACGTGGGCTTGGGCAGTAGCGCTGCCTCTATGCTGTACTCCCTAAGTAACTGTGATCAAGACGAATGGCCTGAGTGTATCTCTTCTTATCCATGATCTAGAAATAAATATTTTATGAAGATTTAATCAAATTATAGGTGTGAAAGGACGTTTTTGTGTGGACGCAGTCTGACTAGACTGTCATGAGTGAAAATCATCCGTAATGCCCTCAGGTATTGGGGAACGCTGTGCAGCAGCAGTGAATAATCACACAATGCCACATTCGTGCCCATGAAGGGTGAGGTCACCTCACCAAGAATCCTGCCTTTTGCCTCTGCACATGATAGAACAGTGATTTTAATTATAACTATGGAGGTGCATCTTATAGCAAGTCAGTGGTTTTCAAGTATGTATGTATATCCCCGGTAAGACCAGGCTAGAGATGTGTCTCTCTGCTTGCAGACAATTCCAGGCTAGCTGATTACTTTCTTCTACAGCCTGGGGGCTTCTGACTGTAGCCGCACTATCTCCTATTGATTCTTCTGTGGAAGCCTCCAAGTCCCTCTGAGCCTGGTCAAATCGTCCTGCTGCCTGACACTTAGAACCAAGACACCATGTGACTCTCCTGGGAGCTCCATTCGGGGCCCTTCACATCCATCCCCTGTTGCCTTTGGTGCTCTTCCTCCTCATCACTGTGACTGTCCCTTAGAGTCTTAGTTCTGAGGTCCTGCTCCCTCATTATGGCAGCGTGTAAGTGTGTGTGCAAAGGGACTCATCCTCACTACACTTTACTTGGTTTCGATTCATCCTTACTCCTCCCTCAACATCACCCACTCCTCATAGATTCTACCTTCCCCCAACTGAGCTGGTGGTTTTCCTGATTTGTGTGCAGGGGTGGGGGTTTGCTCCATCCAGTGGTACTCAGGGCTTACTCCTGGCTCTTGTCTGTGTATGCTCAGTTCTGTTTCAGTTAGGATTTATTTGTACATTAAGGGAATTAATGAATGCCCTTTGACACACACGTGATAATTGTTGAGGGACAAGTTTAAACTGCTGGTTTTAAATGCTTGAGGAAGTTATTTTTAAAATGAAAATCAGGGGCTGGAGCGATAGCACAGCGGGTAAGGCATTTGCCTTGCACCCAGCCGACCGGGGTTCAATCCCCAGCATCCCCATATGGTCCCCCGAGCACCGCCAGGAGTAATTCCTGAGCAAAGAGCCAGGAGTAATGCCTGAGCATCGCCGGGCGTGACACAAAAAAGCAAAAAAAAAAAAAAAAAAAACCTTAAAATAAAAATCAGTGGAGGGATGGGTGCTGGAACACAGTATGACTGAAACCCAAACATGAGCATTTGTGTACTTGTATATCTCACGGTGGTATAATGAAATCACTGTATCACTGTCTTCCCATTCATCATTGATTTGCTCGAGCGGGCACCAGTAACATCTCCATACATCCTGTCTCATGCAAGTAGAGCCCAAGGGCACCTGCTTGCTCCAGGAACATAAAGAGCCTCAAACCATTCCATCAGGTCATGGGAATGAGGTCTATCATTGTTACTGGTATCTGGCATATCAAATACAACACGGGTAGCTTGCCAGGCTCTGGCAATATTTCTAAATGAAATATTTAAAATAAAAATAAGATGAAAATCAGGGTAGACTGGATCGTACTGGAGGTGACGTGCTTGCCTTGCATGCGGCTAACCTTGGTTCAAGTTCCCGGCACTTCTTAGGATCCTCTGAGCACCACCAGGGATCACGCCTATATTCCCTTGTTGGGATTAATCACTGAGAGAGTCCCTGATCAGAGAGCCAGGAGTAGACCCTGAGCACTGCCAGGTGTAACCCGGACTACAGCCCGCCCCCCCAAATAAAATTAAAAAGATAGGAAAGAAGGAAAGAAGGGCTGGAGAAATAATACAGAGATTAAGACACTTGTCTTGCCTGCCGCAGACCCAGCTCAATCCCCATCCCCACAAGTGGGCCTGTGGCCATCCAGGTTGTTCCTGCTTGGGCCAAAAAGTCTCTCCTCAGAGGGGCCGGAGGACTCTCTGCTGTGCCAGGACCCAGCCGCCAGGCACATGTGACTGAGGTGCCTGATCTCTTGTATTCTCTGTCCTTATATCTGAAAAAATTAAAAGTAAAAAAAAAAAGTTCCTAATTTTGCTGACTGCAGTCTCATCAAGAAAGCATGTGTCTTGGCCACCAGTCAAGAACTTAACTTTCTGTATGTCCCCCCTGGCATGGTGCAGGCACTCTGAGATCAGCCCGGAGAGTGTCTGTGAGTCCCAAAGGCTTCACGTATTTGTCTTTAAATTCTACATAAATTGCAGCTAGAAATTACCAGGTAATATCCTGAGAGTTAATATATGAAACGACAGCAACAAAATGTGCCATCATTGTGCAGAGAGAGAGAGAGAGAGAGAGAGAGAGAGAGAGAGAGAGAGAGGTTTTCAGTTCTTTTGTAAAAAGATTCCTGACGTGGGGCCGAAGCAATAGCCCAGTGGGTAGAGGCGTTTGCCTTGCACACAACCGACCCATGCCAGCACGGGTTCGATCCCCGGCATCCCATATGGTCCCCGAACACCGCCAGGAGTTATTCCTGAGTGTAGAGCCAGGAGAAACCCCTGAGCATTACCGGGTGTGACCCAAAAAAGCAAAAAAAAAAAGATTCCTGGCGTAAGAGACAGGGTTTCATCTTTGCAAAAATGGAATCAGAAATAAATGTGAGTAGTGGGGAAGCTGGAACTCGGTTCTCCCCAGGATCAGCTGACCCTGGGGGCTCCCAGGAGGACAGATGGGTTTTGGGAGTGGGCCCATCACCTCTGGGGGTCCCGGAAGCAGCTGGATGAGACTAGCCCACCACACTAGCAGCCACCTTCACTGTCCGGATGCTGGGATGCTACCTCAAGACCAGACTAACAGAGAAAAACCAGTTCGAGCCCAGGTAGGCGGCTCCCAGAAGTGGGAATCACTGGGAATTCGTCAGATGGAGCCAGGGGTCAGCCCCTTCCCGCTCCATTTTGTCGAGCCTGGTGGCCTCGCCCAGGAGCTGCCCTGGGGCAACCAGCCATAGCATGCGGAGTCTCAAATGCGGCTGGGGAAGCTGGAACTCAGCCTCTCCCCAGGCTCAGCTGACCATGGGGCTCCCAGGAGGACAGATGGGTTTTGGGAGTGGGCCTATCACCTCTGGGGGGTCCCATCAAACTAGTGGAAACAGTTATGTCCTTTAATGTACTGCATTCTATGATGTGTAGGAAAGTTAGGCGGGAGGGAGTGATAGAGAGGAGAGAAAGGACATATAGAACCTGCCAAGTAGCTGAGGTGTGGGAGGGAGAGGAAGGGGGGACATTGGTGATGGGAGATGGGTTCGGGTGGAGGGATGGGTGTTGGAACACTGTAGAACCAAAACTCTACATGAGCATCTTGCAATTGTATGTCTAAAAGAGGTGTAATAAAATTTGGGGGAAAAAAAAGAAATAAATGTGAGTAGATCCTCAAGATGACAAGAATGCTAGAATTTCACTTATTAGGTGGAAAATGTAAATTAAGAATTTCTTTGGGGCCGGAGCAATAGTCCAGCAAGTAGGGTATTTGTCTTGTGTGTGACGGACCTGGGTTCAATTCCTGGCATTCCATATGGTCCCCGAGCAGTGCCAGGAGCAATTCCTGAGCACAGAGCCAGAAGGAACCCCTGAACATTTGCTAGGTGTGACCCAAAAAGAAAAAAAAAAAATTTCTTTCTTTTCCTTTTTTCCTTTTATGGTTTTTGGGACCATACCCAGCAATGCTCACGGGGTGACACCTGACTGTGTGCTCAAAATCACTCCTGGGGACTAGAGTGATAGCACAGTGTGGAGGGCATTTGCTTTGCAAGCAGCCAATCCAGATTTGATCCCCAGCATCCCATGTGGTCCACTGAGACATTAAGCTCCCTTTTGACCCCGCCATATCACTCTTGGAACTCAGAGACTATCTGAGTTCATCATGTCCACCAAGACCATTCATGGGAGCTCACAGTTACAGAAGGCTGAAGCGAAACGTTGGACATGGGAATCTTATGGCGGACAGATCCACAATGAAATTGACCACATCATCTTCAATCGACGGTTTTGTCTGACCGATGTTGCTGTCATCCCCAAATTCCAAACAGGATCGGATCATCATCTCCTTCGTGCAAATTTCTACTTCACGCAACGGGGAGAAAAGGCTGCAAAGTTTAAGAAGAGAACTCCCAGAATGACCACCAACTGGGAACTCTTTGGTACCATTGCAGCAACATGGGAAGATACCATCATTGACGACATCGATGAAGAATAACCAACTGGTTCAGCACCTCCATGATTGTGCGAAGAATGCCAAGAGAAAGACACAAAAGGACGCCTGTCTTCAGAAACTCTTGAGCTCATTCGCCAATGTGGCAAGGCGCGAGCCTCAGGAGACCAAATGCTAACGTCCAAGCTTGCTAAACGGTGCAGAGAAGCAATAAAAGAAGACCTCAAAGACAGAAGAGCAGAAATACTGGAAGATGCAGCAGAAGCCGGGAAAAGCATTCGCACAGCCCGCCTGTCCTTCGCCAACTATAAGACCAAGATGACTGCCCTCCGATGCCCTGATGGATCTATCATATCTTCCAGAAAGGCAATGGAGAAGATTATCCATGACTTCTACTCAGATCTCTTTGATAGCCACATCCACCTGTCCACATACCAAATTCCACAGGATGGATATGTCATTCCCAACGTTCTCCCTTCTGAAATCCGACATGCCATTTCGTTGGTAAAGAAGGGAAAAGCACCAGGCCCAGACAAAGTCAGACCTGAACACCTGAAAAATCTGCCGTCGGTACTCATCAATACACTAGCTTGGCTCTTCACACGCTACCTGTCCGAATGCAAGGTGCCCTCCCAATGGAAAACCAGCAGGACAGTTCTACTGTTCAAGAAGGGAGACATTCACGACATCGGCAACTATCGCCCCATCTGCCTGTTGTCCGTCATCTACAAGCTGTTCACACGAAGTCATCCTGAACAGAATTAGCAGAACACTAGATGAAGGACAACCATGCGAGCAAGCTGGCTTCTGGAAAGGATTCAGCACAATCGACCCTATCCACACAGTAACCAAGCTCATCGAGGTTTGTAGGGTACAGTACAAGATGCCGCTCTGTCTCACGTTCATTGATTTACAGAAAGCCTTTGATTCTGTGGAGACTGAAGCAGTCATCGAAGCCCTAGCCAAACAGGGTGTTCAAAACCAATACATCAAGATCCTTCGTGAACTGTATTACGGATTCACCACCAGGATCTCACCATTCTACAAAGAAGTGATCATTAATGTGAAAAGAGGGGTTCAACAGGGTGATACCATTTCACCAAAACTCTTCAGCGCCACCCTCGAGAACATCATGCGACAATTAGAATGGGAAGGAATGGGAGTGAAGATAGATGGTCGGCAACTACACCACCCTCCGCTACGCTGATGACATCGTTCTAATAACACCAAACATTAGCCAAGCGGCACAAATGCTGGCTGACTTTGACTGAGAATGTGGAAAGATAGGTCTACAGCTGAATCTAAAGAAAACTATGTTCATGAAGAATGAACTAGTTCCAGAGGCCCCATTCACTCTCAATGGAACAAACATCTCTGAATGCAGCAGTTATGTGTACCTAGGTCGAGAAATCAACATGATGAACGACCTAAAACCTGAGCTGTGCAGGGAGGAGGAGAGCGGCATGGAATGCCTTCAAAGGCATCGAAGAAATAGCTAAAAGGACAAAGAACCTCCGGCTCCTGGCACATCTCTTCAACTCCACCGTTCTCCCTGCATTAACATACGCCTCAGAGACCTGGGCCCTACGAAAGCAGGATGAGAATGCTATTCGGTCTCTCAGAGTGGAATCGAAAGAGCTATGCTTGGAATATCACGCCTCACTCAAGTGAGAGAAGGAATCCCAAGTTCTGACCTCCGTTGCTGTTCCAGAGTCAGGGGACACTCTGTCTTATTTGCCAAGGCATCGAAAATCAGATGGGCTGGACATGTAATGCGATTTGCAGATGACCGCTGGACTAGAGCCGTTACCGACTGGATCCCACGGGATGTCAAAAGATCACGTGGCCGCCCTCCCACAAGATGGTCACTTCCTTGTAAAGACCCTGAAGGAACGGTTT